>WBNM01039637.1:242138-285149 GCA_013399055.1 Ramphastos sulfuratus
TTCACTCCTGAGGGAACAGAGCCAATTTCTTCTCAGAGGTGCCCAATGATAGGGCAAGGGACAATGGGTACAAAGTGGAGCACATAGGGTTCCATGTGAGCATAAGGAAACACTTTTTCACTGTGAGGGTGATGAAACACTGGAACAGGCTGCCCAGAAGAGTTGTGGAGTCTCCTCTGGAGACATTCAAAACCCACCTAAATGCATTCCAGTGTGACCTACTCTAGGTGATCCTGCCCTGGCAGTAGAGTTGGACTAGATTCTCTCTCGAGGTCTTTTCCAACCCCTAATGTTCTGTGATACTGAACACACTTCAGTGATCATGGTAGCTGGGTTACAGTTGGACTCAATCTTAAAATCCTTTTCCAGCCTTAACGATTCTATGATCTTACCACAGCTGCCTGTCAGCATCCCTGGAGATCTTCAGTCACCTCTGCCAGGGAAAACTGTCTCAGTATACTCATGCAGAACTGAATACAGAGGCATACGCAAACCTGAAGGCACAGGCCCCTCACATTTTATTCCTTTCTCCTCAGATTCAGTCTTTGTTCAGGTAGCCAGACTGTAGTGTGGAGTGGCTCTGTTGTTATTCTGAAGCAGCAAGGTGCTAGAAATCAGATGTTGGCAAACTTTAAAGTGCAACACAAGTTGTTTTCAGTACACCATGAAATCCTACCTAAAGTTTAACATGTAAATATATCCTCCATCACCCACCTACAAGCTTCTCAAGCCTTGTCTGAAAGACAAACTGAGGGCTGACACCTGTCCTCTGCTATAAGCTCCAAGTCTCAAGAGCTTTGCAGAGGTGCCTTTAATGTTTTTGGTGGACTTCAATAGGATTTTGTACTTGCACTTCTGACACCACAACTGAATTCAAATATTCCAGCAGAGGTGCAGCTGGGGCAAGCAATTTCTTCTGATGCTCAGAAAGCAAGAACTGAGTCTAGATTTAATGACGCCTCAGTGTTCCTGAAAGAACTGAAATTTTGAGAATGTATAAAAGAAAATATGCTGGACAAGCTAATTGCATCTTCTGTCCCCAAAGACCAAAAGGGAAACCAATTATCACATACACTCAACAGGCTACAGCACCAAAATACCCATCAGCAAAAGACAGCAGCTCCAGCAGCACATCAGCTTATGCGTGTCGTCTTTGTGCAATCAGCAGCTGAAAAGAAAGTTTGCTTGAAGAGATAACACAGAAGGGAAACCACAAGTGAATACAGCTGGCATTTGAACCAGAGTTCAGTGTACACTGCAGCTGAGGACAGGAAAATAATTATTTTATTTTTTTCCTAAGAAGCACACAAGAGGAAAAAGAAATTGTCTCTTCCTGAGCTACATGTTCCATCCCTGCAGAACAAAGTCCATTCAAGGACTTCTCTCATCTTCACAGCCTGATTCTGCACTTTCCCAGAGCAAAGGGAGCAAAGGCACCCAGAGCAATCACATTGAAGTGGAGCCAGAAGAGAGAACGAGCTCTTTCACGTGCTTCGATGGCTGACAACACTTTCATTTCCATTTGGCCACCTGGTATTCAGTCCAACTCCTCTCTCAAAAGCATCTAGAAAAATTAAGAGGGAGGAACAGCATACTTCTGTGAGAAAGCAAGGAGAAGGATTGCAGTCTTGCACAAAGTCCCTTCTGAATGTTGTTGTGCTTCACAAGACACAGCAATTAAGCAGCACTTGCAGAACACCTTCTTCTCCAGCCCGCGCTGGCGCCAGGGAGGGCAGCAGCTGCCACATCATCCCTCCTCAAGGTCTCCAGTCGTGCAGGCAAAATTGAATTTTGCTGCCCATGGATCAAGCCTGGGTTGCTCCAGCTGGTGGGAGACACACAAGGAGTCAGACTTGCTGTTCTTGATACCAGGGATGGGATAGCAGAGAGAATGCCAACAACAGCTAGTGCTGGGACCAAGCCATGTCTTCCATAACATGTATGCTTTGCCTGGTCCCTTAGACCCCAGCCTGGCTCTCCAGGGCTCTGGCACCAACAAGGAGGCAGCAGAGCAGCAGGTGCTGGGGCCGTTCCTGCCTGAGCACCCTTCTGCTTTGCCCAGAGCTGCTCATTTTCACACTTCAATCTAGCAAACCTGTGAACAACAGCAGAAGTCAAGAGGCACAGGAGGCATCCCTCCACAGTGGAAGAGAACACAAAAGAATATCTCTCAGAAGGGTAAGAATGTTCTGAAAGCAGTATTTTATTAGCTTTACTAAAAAATTAGAAATAGTTCATATGAAAAAAGTGTGACCAAAGCAGGCAGAAGCTGGATCTGTTATGAACAGGAGCTTAAACTATTACAGTCAGCTCTTTAGGTCAAGCAATATAGTTAATTTTGATGAGGAAAATTAAGTCTCTAGTTTGCTTTCAGACAAATCATTTTTTTGTGAAAAACCTTGCAGTCCATTTGCTTTTAATTTATTCCAACGACTTGAAAACCTGTATGTATTCTTTTTTATTCTAAAGAAACAAAGATCCTGTCAGTAACTAACAAATACGAAAGAAAATCTGAGACACAGCAAAGGCTGGAAGATGTAGAACCAAGCTGAACAAAAGTTAGCCTGCATGCCAACCAGCAACTAGTTTCAGAAAACATACCCAGAGGAGGAAGGAAAGGGATGCAGAGCTGCCCTGGCTTGACAGGACACACACCCCTTGGGCACACATCACAATTCCTGCCCGAGGGAAGGCTGTGAAGAACCAAGCAAGTGGCCTCCTTCTTCTGCAAACATCTACACGCACATGGACTTCAAGCTAAATCCAGCTCCACTGTCAAAACCTCTGAGCTCAGGCAAGTTAATAGGTGGGCAGATTTGGCCCTGCTGACATTAACGTTAAGTTTTTCTCAAGCCAAGCTTCCAGAGGCTCCTGCACTGCCATGATTACATGCACCTAATGGATGCGACAGCCCAGTCAAGGTGCCAGCAGCACTGTGCTTTCTTCACGGAGAGGCAGATCTCAACATATTCCAGCCACTTACAAAAACCTCCCAAGGCAAAGTTTCATAGTGCCTTTTTTTTCGTCCAAATCTGTCACCACAGAGGGACACTTGCAGAGCAAATGTGCTTAGAAAGCATCAGCACATAAAGCAATTTCCCACTACTACTGTGCCACTTTTGGACACTGCATTCTGTAACTTCCACATCAATTTGGGTCTTGTTCTTTAAGAGATTTAAACTACCTGCTCTTTCCAACCACATGAAGATCTGGTAGTCTCAAGCAACTTAGATCAGCTGACTAGTTCAAGCAGAATTGTATTTTATAGAAACTGACAGACCCAAACATCCTCCATTCTCACCCTTAAATCTGATACGGAGCTTAAGAAGTTGTAACACCTCCAGAACATCCAGGAACATGAGAGGCAGCCCACAGCCTGTAGTGAAGAGAGTCACTTCATTTGATTTCCTATCAGGCAGCCACTTAAGTCTGGAGGCAGGCTTACAGCAACCCTACCACACAAGGCAGTTACCTGACAGTGTTAATGCAGATCTCACCTAGGCAGGACTTACTGGGATCTTCCTCAGTCCCCTGCACCCTTTCCAGCTGCGAGATCTGGTTTTGACATTTTACCCCCAAGTCACTCATTTATTGTGAAGTTCAGACTGGAGTTGAGCAACTCAGTATCTGCAGCACCTAAAGCTCTGTTACATAGAATTGTTTCAGTTGGAAGAGACCTCTAGGATCATTAAGTCAAACCATTAGCCCAACACGGCCAGGTGAGCAGTAAACCACATCCCTAAGCATTTGCTATAAAACTAGCACAACAAGCGCTAGCATAAGTTAGATCTCCTTCTGCCAGGATGGATCCCATCACCTGTTTTATGATCAGAAATAACATCACAAAAGCTTTCTCTCTAATGAAGGCCTTCTGGATTCACATCAGTGCTGCAGCTATCAGGAAGGAGTCACCCCGAGCACCCATCTGCTGTCCTCTCTTTACTCTCACAAATCCACACTTGGAACATGTACCACAATGTGGTCTAAGCAAAATAAAAACACCAGAGAAGCTTCTACATTGTGTCCAAGAGGCTCTGACAAAGACTATCTTTGCAACCTGGTTGTACTTCTCAGCACAAGCATTTTATTTACATTCTAATACAAGACATTTCATTAAAGTTGATAAGTTTCTCTTAAAAACAGTAAAAGCAGCTCCACATTAGCGAACAAGCCCTGAGTAGGGCAAACACATGACGATTTACACTTTCCTGCCTGGCAGACAGGTCTGGAGGATTATCTTTTACCTCAGTGGTTATTTTTCAAGCTAGAGCTGCCTCTTGCATTTTTTTATCACCGAGGAGATGCTAAATTGCCACAGATGGTCATTTGTTTTCATTTGCTGTGGTTTGCACAGTACATTTTATAGATTATAATAGTCAATTAAACGTAACAACATTAATTTCAAATTCAAATGTAGAGCCTGCCTAATCTTCACAACACACCATTACTGTTGGGGTAGCACAGTCTGGATATAATAAGAGGAACAAGGTCCTTTGGCAGTTCTGTCACAGAGCAGCTGCTGACTGGCAAGTGGCTTTACGACTTGAAATTCGGAGAAGCTGACTGCCACTGATGTACGAGGTGCTCAACATCAGAGGATATCAGACCCTTGGTTTCTTTGCAGTAAGGAAAGTATTTTACAAGGACTCTTTCAAAATACTTCATATTCAGATAATGTTCTCTTCTTCCTAAGCTGTTATTCAAATTCATTTTCATGAAGGTGAAAGATAACAAATAGAGCCAGGCATGTGGTAGAATATACAAGAATATACAGAATATATAGAATATACAGGATAGAAGTACAATTCCCCTCACTGTAAGGGGACTGCAACAGCATTTAGAATGTCCAATTTGCAGAGTCAGCAAAACCATCATTCAAAAGAAAACTTTAAAAATGAGCACTTAACCCACTCCCCCCATAAGAATGTTTTTTTAAGGGAAATAACATAAATAAATGGAAAATAAAAGCACTACCCATAAGCCACTGCACTGCTTATTTCAGTTAGTGCTCTGCACATGCACATCTCTGATCTTCTTTAAGCTCAGAACTCAGCAATATTTCCAAGCACTAACAAACAACAAAACTGGGTTTTAGATCTGCCACACTGCTTACTGTAGAGGCTGTGGCAGGCATGGAATACAGGATGTCAGAAGTGCAGAAAGAGTTAGGGTGGAAACGCAACCAAGCTATCTCCTGCTCCTGGACATCTCCTCAAGCCCTGGCTGCTCACAATCCTGCAGCAATCCTGCAGCACATCCCCCCACTCAGGACCACAGCAACTCAGAATCTTTTTTTTTTTTTCCCCCCTCTTCTCTCCCAGGTTGGAGATGACAAAAACCCAAACAAACAAATTTTTTTTAAAAAAACAAACAAAAACAAAAAACCACACAACACAACAGCAAAGGTGTTTTTAAATGTTAAGAAGGCAGTTTGTACATTATTAGAAAGCAAAAAGTAACAACAAAATTAAAAACTGAACCAAACTAGCTAACATGCTAAGTATGCTGGTCTGTCTCCCCACTGTGAATAAGTTCCAAGCTGAATGTGATTGAGAAGGAAAGAAATGTTGAAGGCACCACCTCTCAACCAACTGCAACTGGCTTTGCCTTTTGCTTTTTCCCAGAAATCAATGAGGGCTGATGGAAGGTGGTGAAAAACACTGCACCTTCAATAATACAGAGGCTAAGATGAAATCATTTACTTTCCCAGAGTTAACATCCATACTTGCCCATTCCTCACTAACATGCTCTTTTCCCCTTAATACAATCATTAGTGATGTGACCTTTCGAGTTCCCTACACAATCTGTTGTTAATTCTTCTGAGCACTTCACCTCTTAATATATCTTTTTCTAAATGTCCTACAGTTAAATCTTTTGCATAGAGCTGTTTTGTCTACAAACTGAAAGAAATCCTACACCTTTAGTTAGTGTTATTACTCTATACATGAATTGCTAACAAAGTTTATAAAACACAGTGTTTCTTTAGGAGAACATTAGAAAGGGGTCTATAAATTGATAGATTGTTGGTATTTGGAAGCTGGTATTTGAAAAAAATAGCTTGGGTTGTATTGGAGGTGGGCATAGTCTGGGCTTGTTTAGTTGCCTGGTTTTTTTCTGTGGTATAATTTTTCCCTCAGACTAAGAGCTCAACAGCCGACAGGTTTTACAGTACTATTTTGTTTTCAAGAGGCCTAGAGCAAACAATGAAGGAACTGGACCTAAGCATTGCCCATGAATTCCAATACTTCATTTTGATGACAAATTCTGAACTTGAAACAATTCCACACAGACCAATTTCAGAAGAAAATGAGCCCAAGCCCTTTAGCTATCAGCTATTTCTAAAAAGCTTCAATCCAGAAGCTGCCCCTCCCAAGAGAGTCTCGCTGCCACCAAAAAGTAAAGTAGCCCCAGGCCCAACCAGTACTTAGACAGGCAAACATAGAAAGAACATGAACATGTTTGTAGAAATGCTGTGAGCACCATCAAGGCAAGATTCAGTCTGGACTGTCCCTAGTGCTTGGAGCAAAAGAGGAGGGAGCACTTTAACTACACCATTATGGCCATCTTGCCTTTCATTCTTTGCAGAGAAAAGATGCACACATGCAGAACACCAACTTTCTTCAAATGGTTTTATGTGCAACACCACTGGTGGGATGCTACAAAGGTGACCATGAGATCTACATATGCGCCGCCTTTAAGATTATCCACCAGCCATTAAGGTACCTGGGACAAGGAGCAGTGTCCCTTTCCAGTTTCATCACACCTTTCCCGTTCCTGCAACCTTTACATTCTGCTGTGGTTTCCAAATAAAGTGCTGTAAAACTTTGGCTTCCCACTGAACAAACACTTATGTAACAGTTGCTGAGTATTATTTCCTTATTCATTAACCTTGATGAACACATCATGAAATCCTCTAATGTATTCATTCATCGATATTACTCAAACATTTTGTTGGCAAATAATTCTTGGTTTATAGGTCATTCGAATTGCAAATTGTGGCTCTTATAGTCAGAGCTTACTGTTTGTTTTTTAACATATGTAATTTAAGTAATGCATACAGCCAATTTAATCAATGTGCAGTGAATTTCAATTTGAGCATTTGGTTTTATTAGTCTCAGTTACATAAATCATGCACTCCGGAAACAGAAAATAACAATATGGGGCTTAAGTAAATAATTGGAACCACATGACATAGTTCCACAGAAAACATTAAAAGAGTCACATATACAAGCAAATCCAAATTCACTTTCCAAATCAGAGGAATATTTGCAACTCTTTTTTTTCCTTTTCTAATTCACTCTGATGTACTTAATTTGTGACAAAACCACGCCAGCAGACATTGCCAGATTGCTTTCCACTTCCTCCTCTATATCCTTATTTAGGATATTAAATAACCCTGGTTGCTATTAACTTTTCTTCATGCAGTACCTCTGACCACCACAAACGTCCAAAGACCTTCAACTTCCACAGTGTTTGTGAGGCAAACTGCAATTAGTGGTTACCTGAATCGATCATAAATAGCCCAGGACAGCTCTAGTTACTTAATGCTTTTGATTTTATTGTAAGACCAGAGATAAAACTATAATGAGGTTCAGTGATAATAGGAAGTTGGTCCTCTGGGACTTAAAATTGAAGTAAGTAGGCAGAAATTAAATGTTTATCTAGCAGATTCCTGTTTGTTCATGCTTTAATGTATATCTCCATGGTGCTCCTGCAATTAGGCAACAGCTCAGATTAGTCTGAGCATTCTCCTTCAAGAAGGAGAGAATAAAAATTAGAGAAAGGAAGAAAGAAAAAGTCAAGCTGACAGTCAATATCTATTACGACCATGACTTCTCCTAGTGAAAAGGCCTTGCTTGCAACTGGCAATGGACCAAAAACTGCACTACCTCCATAGCTCAAAGACTTCCTTTAACTGAATCCAAGGTAGAAAACACAACCCAAGTATGCACAAGCAGTCTGAAGCAGTTTGTGTGTTCTCACCCATACTGATACTTTGTATGGTCAACAAAGGAGTAGGTGGTCTGGAAACAAGAGCAAAGATACTCTGTAGTTCGACCACTGAAGTCAGGTTCTAACGAAAAAAACAACACAGCCCTGGCCCTCTGTAGGCAAGTCTGGAAAGGAGTTTCAGACACACAAATTGGTGCTGAGATTCCAAGAACTGCATTAATAGTGAGAAAAATCATTAGCTGTAGAAAGCCTAGATCAGAAGGTTTGCAGTCTGACTTGCATTCCCTCCTCTCTTCTCAAGCTGTGGAGCTGTACTGGGTTTTGCTTCAGGCTGCTCTCCAGCTATTAGAGGATGCATGTTTCACAGATGTCACATCATATCCCAGACAGATCAACAAGTATAAATCTGTAACCACCACTGAACTGTCAAGCCAGCATTTAAATGGAGAGAATAGTTATGCACATGAATTAAAATGGGTTTTTTTTGAGCAAAGAGGCAAAGTAAAAGCAACTTCTGCAGTCAGGTTTCATGCAGATTCATACAGATCCTGCTATGTCTTGTGACAATGCCAAACAGTACTGACATAAGACTTTCACACTGATAGAACAGAAAAATGGTCAATGTCAGAAGCAACATCCATTAGAAAGACCAATCCTCACCAACAAGTTCTTCTGATGGCAATTACAGAAAAAGAAATAGGATTTGCCCTGACATCCAGATTTTGGGTCTGAGGAGAAAGGTGGAGTAGGGAAGTTGAATGGTCCTTCCAAGGAATTATAGGGGCAGTCAAGCCTGAAAAGCTTGATGGAAAATGGCATAATCTAAGTACTCTGCTCACTTAGGTGATAAACTTGAGTTCTTCAAAGAGTTCCAGACCATTGCATCCAGGGTGTCACCCCAATGGTAACTAACCTAGGCATCCAAACCTACTGTATGAATAAGTTAGGTACACTGTTGCATAGCACAAACTTCACTGCAGGAGAGACGGAGCTCACTAAACTCATTCCTAGATTTCAACACCCTAAATTTCTGCCTCTTTTCCAGGTGGTAGCATCAATCGCTTACCTCATCCCTGTGGGTGAATGCCAAGGTGAGAAAACCAGCCTGCACCTATCAATTCTCACTCACAGCACCCTGTTTACAAAATGGGTAAGGAAGAACACAAACTTCTGAGTGGTTTGCACAACGGGTTTCACATGAGAGCTCAGAAAGCCTTCAGCATATGATGTTCCATGAAACAAATTCCCTCCATCAAATTCTCTACTCATGTAGTCCCATTTTAAAGGCAGGCAGGTAGACAAGCAGGTGGCACAGAGGCAGCACAAGTGGATTCATGCTTTCTTTGCATTGTGCAGCTCCTGCAAGCCTCTCCAAGGGTGCTGCTAGCCTAGACTGATGAACAAAAAAAAAAATATTCACTGCAAAATCTTTCTTCCTTTTCAATTTGAATCCTTCTCATTCTACATGACAAAATCTGAAATCCTGACTAAATGCCATGACACACTGAATTGTTATTAACAAGCTTATTAGAGCTGTGAAACAGGATTTCCATTATATAAAACTCCTACTTCTCCCATAGTACAACAGGATACCATTCTAAGTATCTTATAATGCCCAGTGACCTACCTATTGCCTTGTAACAGAAGCAATCACATCTGATTTGTCCTTTATGAGTTCTCTGGCTGTCTTGATTCATTAACCTACTGTTAAGTGGCCCTTGTCTAGCAGTGAAAATGTCCTGCTCTCCCATCTCTTAAGTAGCCTCTCTCCATTCAGCTCCTTGTTTAATCAATGCTAATTACATAGCCCTGTGATCATCTCCTGAAATTAGCACAAATGGTAACAAGTTCTTTGATTGCCAATGTTGTTGTAAATGTTATATTAAAAAATAGCACTAAAATAACAGCATAGACAAAATCTGCATTAGAACTTTGCATGCTGTTTCAAAATTCACAACAAGGATGGCATGCAGAGTGGGAGCCAACTGCCATTCACTTCTGCTGGTTCAATTAAACAGAAACCCACCTACTTCCAGTTTGGAAGAGGGCTGGTGAGGAAAACCACAATCTACATTTAATTACTTAAGACCAAAAATTTAAAAAAAAAAAAAAAAAAAAAAAGTAGTTGGAACCTTATTATTTAGCAATACCTAGGGATGAGGAAGGGGAAAAAAAAAACCCAGTGTAAGTAAATTTCAGAATGTTGTTCACAGATTGCTGAAAACCAGGGCATTTGATGAAGAAGGCTTCACATTGTCTAAGTGTGCAGCACCATGTAGCACCAGTCCCTGCACAAACCAAAAGCCTTTACTAACTGGCTCCTGTGCCAACACAAAACTACTTGGTACTGACAGCCAAACCTCCACAAACTCCCCTACCCAAAACAAGCTAAATAACTAGAAAAATACAGGACAGGTAATTTTGATAAGCACTGAGACAGGAAATAAATTACTATCCAAGATACTAATCAAAATGAATGGAGAATGAATTGTGTAACTGGGTCAAGCCATTAATTCTGAAAAGAACTGGTAGCTGGTGGATAATTTCAAGGGATGGGCTAAGACAAGAAGCAGCTTATTGGAGAAAACTTTAATGAAAATGGTGCCTTAAACATTTTATTGTGGAACAATAAAACAAATTCCTGGAGTTTGGAGCCACAGCATCAAGATCATCATCCTCTGTGGGATATGGATGGAAGTTCACAACAAATTGATTCAGTTTCCTAATTCCACGCTGTCCATCATTTCTGTCTAGTCACCTTTCTACTCATTGCAGGAGTTAAGAAACCAAATGTGGTTTCTGAATTAGGTACAAAGCTTCCTCTCCACCAAATATCTAACAGAAAGGTCAACCAATGGTTACTGCCATACTATCCCATTTCATTTCTATCTGCAACACTGACAGGTGAAAGCAGAAGCTTCTGGAGGTCCCATTGCTCTGCCAAGACTGCAGCACAGCAAAGAACTTTTGGAAGCTTGGAGCTCCTCATCTGTGCTCCAAGCACCTACCAGAGCTTCCCGCTGTCCCGGTGAGCCAATCACACACTGCAGTGCCAACAGCACACACAGGGCAGTTGTTAGGTGCAAATGACATCCAAGGGCTCTTTCTTTTTGTTCCCTATTCTTCTGAAACAAGATGAAAACAGAGGCAAAATATCATTTAACTAGAGAAACTGCCAGTCAGTCAGAAATTATTTGTTGTGCAAACAAGAACTGGCATATGAATTTTTAACAGATAAACTAGTTAATTAATGCTTAATATTCCCTTGCAACACTGGACATGTGAACTAATAACAATTCTGACCTCTTACAGAGGATAATTCAGTGCCCAACAACGCAATTATTTCACAAGAAACTCAAATACAAACCACCACAAAGCTTTTACTGAATGGAAATGTAGCCTTGGCCCCTGGACATGTCCACTGCCAGACTTCATGCATCCATGGGACATGACAAGCTCCATGAAGTGCAGAGCTCCAGTCAGCTGTGACTGAGAAATTCACGTTGAAAGGAGTGCTGAGAAGGATTATTGAGGCGACCAGGCAAACTGAGATTCTGGTTTACAGGATGAAGGTGGAAAAATAATTGACTCCTAAAGTATACTGAGAGAAAGCACTGGGGAACCAGAAGAGGCCTAAATAACCATGGGTACCTTTGGGGTGGGGATGAGGTCTCCAGTCATTAGAGCCCAATGCTTTTGAGGAAACAGCAGGACTGGGAGCTTGGATCCCACTGCTTTCACAATGAATCTCAATAAAATGAAGGAGGATATATGATGTGTTTGTCCACTACAGCAGAGGACGTGATCCAAAAGCGTCCCCATCCCTTCCCACACCCAAGGCACTCTGAATCCTCCCTATTTCAACTAATTGGTTGCAGTCCACTATTTCTGGAAAATATCAGCCTTTAAAGCCTCAGGAAGTATCTACAGGAACAATTCTGTCATACTTTCAACACATGAATGTTTCTATGGTGACTTTCCAGCACTTCATTGGATTCCCTTTCCTAAACGCTCAGCGTACTCCCACACCACCCTGCAATCCCAAACCCCAGGTAAACCAAAATGGAAAGCTCAGATTTTCTATACCCAAATGTAAAGTCAAGCTCTAAATACGCATTTGATGCATACCCACGCATCACACCTCTGTGGCCTGAATGTGTTCTAGGGCAATGCCGGATGATGCCACATCATCCAAACAGTGACAGTGACACAGTCAAAGCTATCTTTTGCTATATATACACCATGAGCTCACTTGAGCCTGAAACACCAAAGTATTTCATCTTGAAATATCACCTTATCCTGAAGCATTTATACTCACAGGCTGTTGCAGATACAAGAGCACAGAGTACACCTAAACACAGACTAACTAAGAAAAAAGAAACCCTTCCTCACTCCCTTCTCTTTTATCTTTTCCTTACAGTACATTTTCTTCCCTTTTCTATTAAGAAACCCCTCTGTCCTCCTCAAGGACTCATTAACATCACTAAAATATCATTCTGACACTAGCAAACGCCTTCTGAAAGAGCCAGTGCTGTCAGAGCAACCTGAGATCCCATAAACACTCCCAGGATATTGACCCCTCAGAAACCTATTCATCTACAACACTTGCACATCCTCATTTGTCTGCTTTCAAGTAATTTAGTCACTTGCTGACAAGCAATTATCAAACATGCCAGGGCCTGCAGAACAACTCATCCTTGTCTTCAGCTCACTCTTAGCTCTAAGACTTTGTGGATGGAAGTGCAGGATAAAACCCTTTCCCATCTGCCTGATCAAGATTTGCCATGGCATTGGTAAAGCCAGCACTGTGCCCAGTGAATAAACAGGTTAGGTGGCTCCCTCACTGTCTGTTGCTTTTTTAAGGGCCTAGAATATGAAGATATTTCTTGGAAACTTGGCGCAGCCTGAAGACTCACCAAGCCTTCACAGGTGCTTGTGAGCATTGCCAAGTCAGGCCACATTTTCTTCTTAAAGCCCCTCATTTTGCAAGTTAAAGATAAAATATTAATCTGCTACTCAATTCTGTTATTCTGTCTCCTTCTGTCCTGGCACCACTGCAGCATCCTGCTGAGTTGAACACACCACTACAGATGCTTTATTTTCAAGTTTTAATATTTTCTGCCAAAAGTAACATTAACAAAACAAAGGTTGGTGCTAGCGGCAGCTGCTGCAAGTAGCATATATCCTGTATAACTGCTTAAAGGAAATAATGTGGACTGTTTCATCTGGGAAACAGGTAGAAATGGAGAGGTCTCGGATGCATAACTTCAACAGAAATCTGAACCTAAGGCTCCCCTTTATGGGAGCTGGTAGCATCCCAACAGGGCCAGTCCAAACTTGGGAGTTCTGTTTAATTTGAGCACTTTATTTTCTGTTTCAGTTCAAAACAAAATGTCACCTTTCCTCTTACTCGGAACAAAGCAAAGCTTTCAAAGCTTTTCCATAGGGGAAAACAAGATTTTACTCTAAAGACTGATGTGTTCCTGAAGGATTTCCAAATAAGGGCTTTCCAAGTGTAGAATTTTCCTTTATAGCTTTTTTTTTTCTTTTGTGCAGTTGTTTTTATGTTGTATTGAGGAGAGGCCAAACATGCTACAAAATATTCTTTTTAATGAGGATGAAGACAAAATTCTAAACTTAATGTGGAAACAAATAATTCTTTTTATGACCCAAAGATTTCCACAAATAAGAGTCACTCGGAAGAACTTTTCTCTGTAGTATTAAGAAAACTGTGATGGGTTGACTCCATCCACACCTTCAACCAAAACAGATGTGAAAAGCTGCCTGCTGAGCCCTTGAACCGCAGTCTGTGCAACACTCCCATGCTTCAGCAGGGATCGGTGTCAATGCAAGGAAGGGCTCCTGAGTGAAAGAGAAATGTGATATTAAGAATGTCAATATTTCACTTTCTAAATTGAAAATCTTGGTAGTGTTGAGATAATCCATATGTCTTAATCAACTCCTGGTGTTTGAGTGGGAGGAAGCTAACACAGTAACTAGTTGAGGAGGAGGAGCAGTTAGTCAAAATAACTGCGTTTCTCCCTGAGGACTTCTGGGTTCTGGAAATATTTAACAGATGAAATAGCAAGAGCAGCTGTCCTGAGGGAACTATCAGAGAGGCGTTTGACATTGTGAATCATATAGATTGCTAAATGAATGTTTTGTCTGCAGAGGGCCTGAGGTGTGATAACAGGACCAGAGTTGGGGGATTTCTCTGGCTGCTGCGATTGTAAACTGCAGCGTAGCAATGGCAGAGCATTCTGCCTAGCATTCTGGAGAGGGTTTTTGGGGACAGGTATATAATGGGGCTCCCTGCTGCTTATGCTGCCTTTTTATATTACCCTGAGGTGCAAGTCTCCAGAGCCAGGGTAAGGGATGCTGTCTGCAGTCCAAGGGCATTGTGCCTCTGGAGGTTTTGCTGACTGTCGCTGGGTAGCAAGAACCGTAAGTGAGGCACTCCCATGTCTGCCTGGCCTATGCTGTCCCTTAAAGGCCAGATTCGGGTGGAAATTCAAATGGCTTCTCAAGAGATGTGTTGAGGCATCTCCTGATCCCCACTGCATGTCATTGCCTTTTCCTAGGAAGAGAACACCTATGTGTCCCCAGCTCCTTGTGGCATAGGTCACTGACTGCCACTCTCCTGGGGCAGCCCCACTGCCAGAACACTTCCCCATCCACCTGGGCACAGCCTGCTGCCTCACAATTAATAATTTAACTGATCGTGAAGGCACATTGGCAGATATCGTAGTACTTGTCAAATTTACCTGCCTGTAAATTTCATTAGTGTGCAAAAACTAGCTTTGGAGTATACCAAAACTTAGTTAATCAGCAACTTAAGGTTGTTAGTGTACTCTCCAGGGTAATAATACCCAAAAATGGGTACACGAAGGCCATGCTAAAATAATCGAAAATATAAGATCCTAGTGGCAGGTTTTCTTTATTACTCATCTATGCTGTGTATAAAGCAGGACCGAGCAATAAGAACAGCAGCATCTTGGAGCTGGGCTCTGGTAGTGGGTGTCTTCCCTCAGTAGTAGGGGGGACAGTTAGCAAGTGTGGTGGCTCAGGTCTTTTCAGTCATCTACTGAGGACTAACCTAGTCTTTGGGAGCATCCTGTGTGTTTTGGCACAATGTGTCTACTTGCTGATGGAGAACACCACAGTTTTTGAAAAAATATGGCCTAGTAATTAATAATTTGGGGACCGTGGAATGGCTGTGTGGTTTGTAATTGGGCTGATGGGGATGCCTGTAGTTAATGTATTACATCCTTCGAATAAGGTAACTTAGGAAAGAAATTAGAAATTCTTCAGAGGTGTCACCACCAGCTTTGAGTGGTGGTGACTTGTCCTAGTCATGTCCTCATCAGAACAAAGCACTTCAGGTGTCGGAATTCCACAACGGCTTTGCAGCAAAGGACAATGGTTTCCTGCCTTGAAAGGAAAGCTAATTTGATGTTTACATACTCCTGCCACACAGTGCTTACATGGAGAGAAGGATGCGTGACTCGTAGCCAGTGTTACTACAGAGAGATTTTTCACACTGTGATGGGATGGCAAAGCGTAACAGTGACTCACTGCAGGTTGTCTGAAAGGAAGGGAATGGGATTTAGTAACACTGAATGTGCCCCATCTGTCACACCCCAGAGAGGTACACACTTTTCTTCCCAATGTTCTGCTTCAGCTCTAAGCTGCTTCAAAATGTTTATCCCAATCATCTGTACTTTTCCGGCAATAGCCTCTCCTATGAATGGAACATGGACTAAAATGAAAGCCACAAAAATTTCTTAGAGAAGCCATGGGCCTGACTGTGGTTTGTTGCTTACCCTCTGAGGGCTCCTTGTCTCATTATCTCTTTGCATCATGGGGTAAGAAGGAAACATTGGGACAACGTTTCACAGTATAATGAACAGCCCAGCAGAACCTTGTGGAGTTTTCTTCTACATCCTGTATTATCACTAGGCAGCTCACCCACGTGAGCTGAGGTTTGGCCTTTGGGGAGTTGGCCTAGGCACAAAATGAGCCGTATTTTCCCCTGGATTTAATATTCATCTCTTGAGTTTTGGATCTTTGAACCTGAAAGATCAAAGCAGAATTTCTCTGCAAAGGCTCCCTATCACTTGCCAAAGGTTCACTTGAAACCCACACTGGGCCTGCTGAAAAAATACTGATAATCCTCTGCAGAACTGACCCTCTGGTACTGGACCAAAATTGTGCTTAGTACTGGTCTCCCCATACCTATCTCACGTAACATGAAGCATAAGTCCAGCTACCTGAAAGTCTATGGAAATTTGAGATTGACTTTGGTAAAAGCAAAGTATTACATGTTTTTTCATCACAGGCCAGTGACAAAGAATGACTGACAGGATTCAGTAAACTGCTCTGAGAGGCAGCCTGCATGCTGCTGAGTGGGCTTGGTTTAATGAACTGAGGGATGCCATGTAATCTAACTGCTTATTATGTTAAGAGACAGCAGATAATCTAATGGTCCATGGGTGCCTATTTTGATTTTGCTGCATGAAGTTAAATACACGCTTAACTCTATCAAGCTGAGCAGGATTTCTTTCAGCATTGAAAGCATCACCTCAGTGCTCAGAGGTGCATCTTTGAGCATCACCTCAGTGCTCAGAGGTGTTTGGTCTTTTGGCCTGACCATGCATGATGTAGGATAATTTGTCTTGAGCCATCATATTAGCTGTGAGGCCCTTCCTGGTGGGAACAAGACCTGGGGTTTGCCTGGTAGCCCCCTTCCCACATACAACATTGGGGGACAGCAGTGCTGGGGTGCTGGCAGAAGCCCTCTCAGCTCTTGGCTGGCTGGTGGGGTGCTGCAGGTGCCTGCCAGGACTGGGCAGGCAGAGGTCTTCATTTCTGTAATTGAGATGTTCCTGCAATATCAAGAGTGACGGCGAAGATGTGCCCAGGTTTCTTACTGAAAAGTAGCAAATGAGATTTTTATTTTTTATGAAGAACACCTGGTGATTTCCTGCCTTCACAGGCACGTATAGGCGTCTGATCAGCTGCAGAAGTCCGTGTGTCATTTGTTATTTATTTTTGTGGGATGCTTATATATATAAAAAGTACCTATTCACAGACTGTAATCAGGCTGTAATCACAGCTTGTAATCACAATCAATAAATTAATAGATTAATTAATAAATTAACATCAGTGAAATATGATTTTTCTATTGATTGTATGTCTCTTTATTGATTTTTGGTGCCTGCAAATGCCAGCCTCATCTTTGGATGTATCTTCAAAGCAGTGAGCTGAATTTTAATGGGATTTGTATCTAGGACTTAAGAACACTGCTCTTCTGCTGCCCTGCTCCCCTTTCTGGCAGCATTAATGTTATTGACACAAATTGTTTCAAATCTTTATTGTGAAGCTCAGCTTCACTTTTAATCAGTTTTGGTTCTATTCAATCTAACTGTATTAATTTTTTTTTTGTTTAAAATTTCAATCATGCTTACCATATGGCAAGTATCATTTATACATAAAAGCTACTTGCTGGTTTACCTTTGGAAATCCTTAGGGCCTTCACAGCAAGAGCTTCCTAACCATCTGCTGTCCTCTCAAACCTCATGTTAATGTAGACACATGCAGTTGTGACTCTAGGGTTATTAAACAACGACGTCCAGTCGAATGCCCTTGTGTCTGGCTTCCCAAAAGTCAGCACTGCAGAAAGCAATGGCTTGAGCCACCACAAAAGCCATTCTATATGCAGATGTGGTGGGCAGGCATGTGCCACTCCACACACCCTCTCACAGGTCCTACCACACAGGCAGAAGCAGTGAATTTTGCTGGGGGTTGCAGCCATCCCAATTAGCTGTAAGTTCGGATTGGTGTCTCGTAATCCTTTAATGCTAGAGAGGCTCTGGCATTAGACCCCGTGCTAATCCAGTTTTAAAATGTGCATGGTGCACAAAGAAGATTATACCATTTTAAAATGAGCTAATTATTTGTAGTTAATCAGAGTATCCCTCAAATTAGAGGAGAATGCTGTAGGTTGAAATCCTGGCCTCAATTAAGTCAGCAGCAAAACTCTCCCTGGCTTGGGTAGTGCAAGATCAGAGTGCTGGAGCACACTCACCCTGTCACTTCACTGGCCCTGGCTGTCTCGCAGCATACTTTGTGTTCTCAGCTTTGGGGTATTTTGGGTTTATTCTACCTTCTTCTGTCAAATTTTTGTATGCAAATGTTTTTCGATGATGAGGAAGAGGTGGCTATAAGTAACCTCCGATCTGGAAGCAGCTGTAGCAATGGAGCTAATTACAAAATGTAAATGTCTGATGTTTCCAGCCTTTAGAAACCTGACACTCTTCATCTGGGTGCTGTGTAAATTGCAGGTGAAGACAAAGCTATAATTGAAAGCCATACTCTTGGAAAGAAAAGGAAAAACTATTTTCATTGTGTGGTTAATGTCCTTCTAATGTTTTTTTTATGTGTGGGGCTTTGTTTTGTTTGGGTTTTCGATTGCTTTGTTTGGGTTTCTCTGGTTGATTGGTTGGTTTTGTTTGTTGAAGTGGGGTTTGTTTGGAGGTTTTTTTGTTATTAAGTGAATATTGCTTACTACAGCTGTTAAAGTTGTTTATATACATTTTTGGCATTGTATTCAGCCACAACAATAAACATTAGACTTAATGCATTTGTGTTAATCCCAGTCTGTTTTCCCTGAAGCAGAGGCTTTTAAACACATGCAGTAAGTTTGCTACCAAATAGCAGTGTGACGACCAGTAAAAATGTTTTGTCGTGGTAAATGATTCAGGTAATATATTGGTCTAAAACTGATTCTTACCCACATTAGTCCTTTTAAACAACACACCAAGAAAACAGTTCTAAAGTGAGTTAGAGATTAATGGATTGAGTGTAGCAGTTAAATACTGGGCTATCTGACAGAAGTCATCTGTTTTTAATAGTCTAGCAGCATGTAGTACATCTTGATGAGGTGGTAAGAGTTTGGGAGGAAGAAACTGTACCCTGCGGTGGTAGATTAAATATTCTGCTTCTCCATTCTGTCCACAGCCCACAGGAAGAGTGAAGCATTTGACCCACAGAAAAAGAAATACGTTTGTATTACTTGGTGCTAGTGATGAAGAGCTGCTTATTTATTTGTTTGTTTGTTTATTATTAAACATCCAGTCACATGGATTTGATTTCTGAGATCTGTGATGATCCGTGGCAAGCAGGTAAGACAGTCACTGCGTGCAGATGGGTAAATGCCTGGGTTACCTAAGTGTCTGTTTGTTCAGGTCCACAGAGAGTAAGAATTAGGCCAAAAAAGTGCATGCATTCTCTGAACAGAGATTGGTAAAGTATCTAAAATGATTTCTCATTCTTTACTCTTGACCAAATTCCATAAATATTTTAACACCAAGTGTTTGATTTTTGGTTACCACAACATATGGATTTTTTTCAGGAAAGTTAGTGGTGATATTTGTGTTTCTTGAGAGGATGTGGGTAGGAGGGGGTGGCAGATGGAGAAGTCAGGAGAGGGTTATGATACGCTTTTTAAAGGACATGCAAATAGAAGTGTAATTAAAAAAAAAAAATTAAAGGGGAAAACCACACACACAAAAAACCACGTTTCTGGAAGGATCCATCACATAAAGCAGGATGGCTGTAGAGGTGCAGAGTTTTAACTTCTGTCACAGGTTCTGAGCTTTCCTTGCTGGAGAGGAATGAGTTTTGATTCCAGCCTGGCAGAAGTGCGGATGTGAGCTATTTCTGCTTTTCTTCAGCCTGGTGTAACTCCTGCAGCCTGCCTGTGGCTAAGCAGTTAGTTAGGGAGTGTAATTGACCTTGAAATGTGCTGTGAGTGCGGAGGACAAACTCTCTCACACTTTGGGGAACTTGTTTATTGCCAGTTGCTGCTTGTTCGTAAGCTTTAATTTAATTCCTTCCAAATTCCTCTTTTCAAAATCTTTTAAACAAATTAATGTTGAACAAGGAGAAATGGCAATTAAGGAGTTGTGGCGGTGGGTGCTTTGTCCACAGGGAGCTCTGTGAGCTCTTTGCCCTCATAGGAAGCCCCTGCTGCAGCTGCTGCTACTGCCGCTGCCGTGGGAGACTGGGTCTGCGGGGACCTGCTTTCTTTTCCCGGAAAGGAGATCACGGTAGCGGAGCTGAATGAAAAGTGTAGCTAAGCATTAGTTTTGCTGCAGTTACTTTACTTAAGCACCTCTCTCGACGATTTCAACTTGAACTAGGGTGCAGCCGCTCTGCCTGGCTGCTGTGCTGGGTAACAGGAAGGGAGCAGAGCGTGCTGCTGAGCTGGCAGTGTGCCTCTCACGTTTTTGCAAGTTTGAGGATGAGGTGGGTGCAAAATGTTCTCTTACATGCTGAGGCAGATGTGACAGTGATCTGGATGTGGTCAGGAACCCATATCCATTCAGGCCTTTGTTGCTTATGTCGCAGTTGTTTAGGTGATAATTCACAGAGATTTTGCAATCCCAATATCCCTGTTCCTTTGGCTCCTGGGATGAGGGAAGATAGATTTGCCTGATGCTATGAGGTGGCTGGGTGCAGCATGATGGCTGGGTTGGGATCACAGAATCATAGAATGGTAAGGGCCCTCAAGGATCATCTAGTCCCAAGCCCCTGCCATAGGCAGGGACACCTCCCACTAGCACAGGGCACTCAAGGCCTCATCCAACCTGGCCTCCAACACCTCCAGGGAGGGAGCAGCCACAACATCTCTGGGCAACCTGTGCCAGTGTCTCACCACTCTCACTGTAAAGAACTTCCTCCTAACATCCAGTCTAAATCTCCCCTCTGCCAGTTCAAACCCATTAGCCCTCGTCCTGTCATTACAAGACCTTGTAAATAGTCCCTTCCCAGCCTTCCTGTAGGCCCCCTTCAGATACTAGAAGGCTACTATAAGGGATGGGTGAGTGGAGTGCCTTGTCCCTTTCAGGGACTTCTCAATCACCCTGTACCCTTCTCCTTCCTCAGCTGCTGGCCTTCGCTGTGCAGAGGGATGGACTCTAGAGATGATCATGCTTTCTGTTCCAGTTTAGGGCTGAAATCACTTTGCACAATTTTTTAGATGCTTCTCTTCATTATTACTGCCTCACTATTATCCATTATGCTTTTTGAGCTGCTCTGAAGTCTATGCTGGCTGAAAGCTGAGCCTGTGGACAGGAGCACACATGAGATAAAGCACCCAGATACTGTTGCCAACTTCAGGACAGAATTTTTGAGTGACTCTGCCTCTTACATTTTGCCTTATAAAACCCCTTTGTCTGCACCAGCAGAACTGTTTCTCCACTAGATCCTGCCAAGTGCACTAAGAAGTCATGCCAGTTTGTACGTAATGATTTCATTGCAGAGCCTCTTTTAGAATGGTTTAATACAGTTTCAACAAGGAAAGCGTGTGTTTTGTCTTGTTACTTCCAGAGTAAAATGCTTAGTATTACCTACCACTGTGTAATGTGACTACTGGCAGTTTAATTAAAATGAACTGGGTTTCTGCCTGAGGTTCAGTTCTTCTTGTTGCAGCTACTTACCTTAGAAGAGAAGATGTGGTGCTCATTCCACAGCCTGAAAATATAAGTATAGGGAAGTAGAGACTTGTGTATTTCCATACTGGAGGAGGATCATAGTATGCCAAGTTTCAATTGACACCATTAAAGTTTAGGTGAGGAGGTCTGTAGAAGTCCCTTCTGAGTCCACCCTGTGGTGGAAACCTTGATTTAATATTTCTGCAGGAGGGCAGACAGAAGTTTTGGATGCAGCTGATCCCAGCCAGGCTTTGGCCATGAGGCTGGAAAGACCTGCATCTGGTAGCCTTACCAAGTGATCAGTGTTCCTGTTCTGAGGGATCTCTGGAGTCTGCCTGGGTGTACCTTTGTGCACACTTGTTCATTTTTCATTAAGCAGTGATTTGATTAGATAAAAATAAAAGTTGCTTGAGCATTCACTTTTGCAGTGATGCATAACAAATGTATGCAGATTCAAACAGGACTAATCTGCATGCAAAATACAAACCCCTGATTACTAACCCGTATGCACCTGTACTGAGCTTCAATCCGTACAAATAAGAACAGGAAGAGAGAAGCACAGCCTTGAATTTGGGTATGAATTAATGCAAAGAGATTCTTATAGTGTTAGTGGTGATTCAGGTGTTTCTGGAGTAAATTAAATCTTTCAGTAATTTAAGAGCACTGTTATTGTTTAACTAACTTGGACTTTATTTTTAAAAAAAAATAATTCCTACTTTCTACAGGTTTTTACTGTTGGCTTCCTTTAGCTATTCTGTTCTAATGGCATTCAGTTTGTGTCCAGGATCACCCTGAAGACACAGATAACTGATTCTGATCACATGTGAATCAGTTTACAATGAATGCAGTTTCTTTGACAAAGGAAACTTCATCAATGCTGAGAGCACTGGAAGGTCAGGACTTAGGAGAGCTTTAAAGAACACATTATTACTCATTTTCATAATAATTTTGGTGTTCAGTGATTCGTTCATCTAACCCTGCAGCTGACATATAAAACAAGCCATAGTCTGAAATGGGTTATGCATCTGCCACTCCTGAATACTCCACACAAGTCAAGAGGATTATTAATGGGATCATTCTGGTGTAGGGAGGTAACCCTAGACTCTCAGTTCAGCAATGCCACTCACCCCTCAGCATTTGGAGACCTCCCTCAGTATAAGCAGTTTTAGTTAAGTCTGCTACCCAGCAGTTCTCAAAGCAATGCTAGCCTTACTATTGCTTTTAATTGTAGCTGTGTGAAGACCCCTCTATTTATTCCATGCAAATACCCCAAAACCCCAAAGAATATACACCTGTATATTCTGACAGGCAGAAAAAGACCATGTCCAGGAGATAACCTTATTTCAAAATAGTTGCAGCCTCCTCTACTGAGAAGAGCTAACTCATCCCACTGCCACTGCTTTTCTACCACTCTGCCCCAACAAGGAGAGCTGTAGGGTCCTGAACTGCTCATAGCTGACATTTCTTCTGCTTTGAGCCACCATTTCTGAGGCTGTCACAGATGAAATAGCCAAAAGTGATTGCAAGGCTTTATGTATTGATGCCAGCCATTGGTTTGGAGCCAGTGAACCAAAAGGACTATGCATTGAGATGTACTGAAACAAACAAACTAGAAACAAGCCTGAGGCAAAGAAAAGAGGCTTTTATATATTAATTATACTCTGGTTTTGGTTTCTGCCTTGAAAAGCAGCTATATAATGAAATTCAGCAAGCACTCATCTCAGGTACTGCAGAAATGTGCAAGTCAGTCAAATGACCTCCCAGCATCAGGCTCAAAGTCTTCAAACACAAGGGAAGCTTGCTTGAGGCAACGAACCAGTGCTCAGCTTTGCTTTGCTGATGCAAATCCTCTTTACCTTGAGAGAAGTCCCTGGACTTCCAGCACTGCTGTCCGTAAGAACACCGTGTGGAGACTGTCTGCTCTCAAATGCTACTGACCCACCTCCACACATAGGTCTGGCCTAGCACCCATCACAGGATAATGATCAGACAGCCCCAGAAGCAGGTTACACCTGGTCTGTGCCCAGCAGCAAAAAGTCGATCTCAAGGGCAGGCAGGAAAGACCTGGGGCCAGAGCTGCCAACTCAAGCATCAGGAGTTCAGCCCTGCTCCAAGCCAAATCAGAGACAACAGAAAGCAAAGTCCAACAAAACTGCATTCCAGAAAGGGCTTTGCTTTTCATACTCAGTACATTGCACTGAGATGCAACTGGCACTGGGTTGACAGGAACATGACCCAGAGAAACTCTTTAGCTATGTTACAATGACCCTGCACACCTTTAATTCTAATCTGCCCCTAATTTGTGTTTGCTGACAGCCCGAGGGGGGCATGTAGCACTGCTCATGAAGGCAGGTGGGGATTCTGGAACATCCTAAGCTCTGCAGGCACTACAGTGTCTTACCATCAGAAGAGAAGTTCTGCCCTGATGCCCCCTCAAGCCTACATGTACACCACAAAGCCTGAAACCTGAGTGTTCCCCTTGAATATGCTGAGCCAAGTACTTGTTTCTGCAGTGTGAGGGGGGAAAAAAAAAAAAAAGGAAAAGGAAAAAAAAGAAAATAAATTTCTTTAAAATTATATAAAAGAAAATTAAAAAAAAAAAAAAAAAAAAAAAAGAAGTCTGAATGTAGGCTGGAAACACAGGAGGAATTTAGTTGCCTTTCCCAGCCCCTTTTTGTATCTAGTGCCAAAGGTAATAGCCAGGGCGACTTCTAGACAAATGACAAACACTATTATTAACCCTCTCCCTTCCCAAAGGAATAAGAGAGAGAGACCTAAAAACTGGAAAATAAAACTAGAACAGCCTTAATAAAATAGTAATGAAATGAAATACAAATACATATGAAACCAATATTGAACCTAACCCTTGCTGCAGCGGGCACTGGGGAAGTGCCAGATTAGACTCAGTGGCAGTCAGGAAACAGATTCAGGAGATTAATTCTGAAAGTGGATTCAGGAACACATAGATTGAGATCAAAGTCAGAAGAGAAAGTCCCTCTCAGATTCCCAGCTGAATATTTGATACTGAATATGATATACATGGAATGGAATTTCTTGTTGGGCAGTTTAGGATCACCTGAACTGTCCACTCCTCCCTGCAGGTGCAGTTTTTCACTTCTGCACCCCAAATGGGGTACAAAGATTTAACAGTGATCTTGGTCTCCACAGGAGCAAATATAAGCAAGAGGCTTTCTGCATACCTATCCTTGGTAGCAACTATAAACATCAAGCAGCAAACACTCTGCAAAACTATGCCAATAACTTCAGTCACAAGAGACTAAACTGAAAAGTAAGATCCCTAAGCAGCTGTGCTCTGCCTTATACCAGAATATTTAGAAAAAAACATTCTCTGCTTAACTGCTTGACATTTTCACTTCTCATCTCCTCAGTATCTCTCTACTCTTCATTGAGTAAACCCACTTCTATGACACAAGTCCCCTCCTTTGGTCCACCAAGCCCACCTTTTCCCTCCAACTCTCACCAGCGCAGAGTTTGGAAGGACAAGTATTTCAGAAGTTCCATTGAGGTCCATTTCACAGGAGTTTCCAGATATTGTATGAGCTGTTGTAAGCTGCCCCAGTAAAAACCAGATCTTCATACGTAGTGGGACGACAGTGGTGGCAGCCCCAGCTTGCCGTGCCTGCATGAAGAGAGTCTGGCTCTACAACCATTGAGGCCTCCATAGGTTTCAAAGGAATTCAGTGTCACTTGACAATTTGGAGATATACACATACACACACACACTTACTTTTTTCCCACGTTTTACTTAGCTTCCTTGTTCTGCAGTTCTCCACAAAGCTTTTCAAGGAAAAAAAAAAAAAAAAGAAAAAAAAAAAGGGAAAAAAAGGAAAAAAAAAAAGGGAAAAAAAAAAAAAAAAGGAAAAAAAAAAAAAGGAGCTGTTTGTTTACCTTGGTTAGCACTTTTTGTTCAGTGTTCCCAGAGGCAAGATCCCCTCCTCTCACAAGTTACTATAAGGACACAGCCCAAGATTCAAACCCAGGCTGTGAGGGTCAGCACATTGATGAAATATCCACTCTCCAGGAATGAAGCAACATTCTTCTATGCAGCTTCTGAGTCCTGGCAAAGCTACTGGCTTCACAAGCTTTGCACCTTCTCCTCCTCCCCCCTTCCCTCACCCATCATGCGAACACTCTTGTGAAGAACCTCAGCTCCATTCTTTTATATAATTTGTAACATCCCTGTTTTATTGCTATGCATTGGTCAATCTTTTCAGCAGTTGCAGTGAAGTTAACCTACACTCCCAAAACTCAGTGAGCATGTGCAGAAGCCCAGGAAACTTATTTCCTGGGCAAGAGCCTATAGCACAGAGAGAGGAAGGCTGTGAATGAGCCGGGTGCAGCTCCAAGCATGCACACAGGTCCTGCAAAGCTCTTAAAATGCACTTGTTAGGGAATCAGCCTTTCAACATGTGCCATATGTACCAGGATATAATACTGCATACTTTTTGGGCTTTTTTTGGTTTGTTTTTTTTTTTTCTTAGTTAGTAATCTAATTAAAGAGAAAACATACTGCATTAGAAGTTTAAACTTCTAATTCTGAAGACACAGATCACTCACTCATCCTACTGATTTTTTTTTTTTATGGATCTTTTTTACTTAGCTACTCCAGTATGCAACTCTTAAAGTATTATCATCCCACACAGAGGAACTACCATGCTTTAGTAAAGCCCTGTACACTGTGGTGCGCTTGTACTGTTCAAAGGCTTATGAACATGGATCAGCAAATGAGGAGGGTACAACCCATTAATTCAATGAGGTCAAGACCTTCCATCTTGAGTAATTCCTCTTGCACAAAAACACAGCCAAAAAGAAAATAATTCCTCTTGTTAACATAAGCTACATCAATCAGTAAACAAATCTGAAGTGGCTGGCAGCAGCAGCTATCAATGCACAACAAGCAATGCTCACTTCCTAGGCTGTTCATCCCACTGCAGGACCAGGGACAGGGGCCATGTCTGGGCTGAGGAACTGTGAAAGGGCTGCCAGGTAACCCTGCAGCACCTGCTCTCACAGGAGAGCCCCAGCTCTTCTCTCAGAAGGTGGCATCAACAGAAACAAGCAGATGAACAGAAAGTCTCTTCATTTAGGTGCTAGAATTTTAAGTAAAGCTCCCAAAGCTCCCCAAGGCTATTGCTGCTCCCATCAAAGGAAGCCAGTGAGCGTGACTGATAGTTTGATTTTCAGTGGTGCTTAGGTTCTGCAGCTCTCATCAACTGCAGTGCAAGTTGTAGGTACTCAAGTTTTTTTAAAGGGTAGGTATTTTAAAATGTATTGCAGTCAACAGGAATTGGGAGCTACAGTTCTTTAAAGGGTATGAAGGCCTTCAGCAGTTCTCAGAAGTCACATGGTGACTTCTTTCTGCTTTTCTCCCTCACGTTTTGCTATCCGGTTCAGAAAAGATCACAGGAACACTGGAGAACCATGTTTCATTACAGAAATTAAAGAGACAAGATAGAACAGAGTATGTCCTTGGAGAGGAAGATGAATAGTGCAGGGAGCCTCCAAAAAATGTACAACACACAGAAAAAACCCACACCCTCTCTGGAATGTCCCATAATTTGCTTCTGATGCCCACAGAAGAAAGGAATTCACATCATAATTTTTAACCCCAAATTTATCTCCTCTTTCAAGAATCAGTGCAGTTAAAAGTAAACCTCTTTTTTTGTACTGCTCGAGCCACCTCACAGTAAAACCCTCTCTCTGTCGACTCTGCAGAAATTAAATAGTATAACTCCATTATCCATTACGAGGTTTGGAAGTCTATTTGTTTACACAATGAGAATTACTTTTACATTTCTAATTAGGTAGCTATTAACTAACATACAGGGCAATCACACCAGCATGTGAAGTTTAGCGATCATCAGAATCTTATTAAAATGAGAGCTGAAGATTTTACCATGAACAACAAATTAACCATGATAATGTGGTTTTAGATCTTCAAAAGCAGAAGTGAAGAAGAGGCTTTTTAAACATTCTTTGAATCAACATATTTTCTCTGCTGATGTCAGAGCGTTAATACAGGCTTCGGTAAGAGAAAACCTTTGGTAAATTCCTCTGGCATTATTCTAGATATGAAAATCTGTAAGGTACTCTAAATTAAGTCAAAATTAGATCATGCATAGTCATTCTCCCACTACACAAGGAAAATAACTGCTTTCATATTCAGAAGATGCCAAAGTATTTAATCCATTGTCACCTATCAAGAGCAGAGTAGATGCTTGCTCAGATACGACAGGGTAGAGACCTCACCAAGTCAAAGGTGACCTCGAGTGCTTTATGATCATTCTCTGATCCTTTGCACCAGAGATTTTCCCAGATACTTTTCCAATACAGTGCAACACCAGAGAACTCAACCTTGACATTTTTAAGCCAGCTTCATTAAACACACTTCTTTTTGACCCTTTTTTGTCTGGTTTAGAAATGAAGCTTATGGGCAGTTGTCAGGATGGAGAGACATAAAAGTTAACAAACCAAAAGAGCATGTCAGTGGTGCTCTTGGAGTAGCACCTGAGAGCAGTGATATATGACTGTGCTATCAATAATCATGGCAGAAAAGTAGCCATAATTTACAGTTTCACCCAGGGACTTAAATATTCCTTCTTGATTTTGGGGTCCTTTACTATCTGTAGGAGGCTGCCATATTTATTTTGCCACCTAGCAACAGGAACTACACAATCTTGGAGTCAAACTGTGAAAGTTGCAACCAAATGCAGACCAGATGACTAAATGCAGGAAGATAATTTATAACATAAAATAACAGAAAATGATGTTTCCATAATTCCAGAAAGCATGAACCTGAATTTCCCACATCCTATTTAAAAATCTCTGCTCCCATGACTATTTAATTCAGATTACATAAAACAGCTTAAACAAGGCAATGAACTTGGCTTCTAAATGACTATTTTTTGCAGCCTCGGTCTCAATGTATGCTCTCAGGATGATACCTTGCGAAGAGCTGTTGGTCAACTGCAGTGGTTTGTCATGGTCATGATGACAGAGATTATGAAAATCTTCAGCCTGTTATTTCTGCCAACAACTCAGAGTTCTAGGTGTAGTTAGTAAAGGCATCTTTCACATGCTCAATGTTTGAACACAATGAATTTGTTCAAAACCAAACCAATTTGTTCTAGCTACTTCAGAGCATTCCTACCTTTGCCTTGCACAGGGAGATGGAGATGTCGCTACCATTTTAGCAAGACCCAACTATAATACTCCAGGAACTAATGCACAAACACTCATTACCAAGTGCCAGGTCATTACAGGCCCAGCAAAGAAGTACCTTTAATTATATATGTTCTATATTTGCTGCTGCAAACTGAACAGGACAGGTCTGAGATGGCCACTAACAGGTGGTCAGGGAATCTCATGTGTTTTCAGCAGAAAAGTTAGCAGAAAAGTGCACTCAGTCAGGCAAGTGCTGGAGAATGGCACCCATCTCACAGAGGAAGAATTATCAAGCAGTCTTGATCCATAGGGTAGTTCTTAACCTCTCAAAACACCATAAGCCCATTAAAAGTTAATCACAAATAATAATAAAGTTGCTTCTGATTTTTTTAAAAATAGCACTGCCAGGAACAGCAGCACCTCCGCTCTTCTGTACAAAGTGATCCCAATGTCTATAACTAATGCAAATTAATGTTCTGAGGCATTAATATCTTATCATGACCACGTTTAAGTTCAAATGAGCACTTTAGGACAGACTACAGCCCTCTAATTAGCACTGCTAAAGTATTCCTGGTCCTTCATAGAGCTGGAGCACTCTAGAGCTCCAATCAAATACAGAAGAGAGACAATGTCAGTTCATCAGAACTTGCAGTTTAAAAAGAGTCAACAACTCCAGCTCAGAGGTAATTTTATCACCACATGTACTTGACAATAGACAGCTGCTTACTGATACAGTCAAGTTCTGTTTTACAATTTCATTTAGCTTTTCAGTTGCAAAGGCAGTTTCATGGGCAAAGCTCAGCTGGAGACCACCACTGCTTTGTTTCTTTATATCCTATCTAATTGAGAAGGCTTCCGAGGATAATCGTTCTTGAGAAATGTATTGATTTCCTTCTGAGAATCTTAAAGATGCTTGAGGAATTGCAACTGGGAGTTCCTCCCAACAGATTTGTCTTTGAAATAATAGTAGTGATGTATTTCTTTTCTCTTGTGGACTGCAAAACTTCAATTAAAATTCAAATTTTGTATTTGGAAACAATGCTGTGGTATCCAAATGGATTAGCATTAAAGGGCCTTTTCAAGAGGATGCACGGAAGGAATCTGCACAGCATGCCTGAATTCAGCCTGCACTAAAGTATTTGTTGATTGCTTAGTCAAACTACAGCCAAGGTGTCATTTTAAGGGAATTTCTGCTGCTACACTTACCATACTGACAGCCATGGCTTTTATTTTAGTGAAGAGTCAAGTCACTACACAATCCACTGCAGTTCAATTTTCATCAGGATGCTACCTAGAAAAGCAAAGATTCTTCCCGGGGATTTACATTCATACTTCTCCCGCCACTTACCCCAGTGCAATGCCCGAGGTAGAAGCAGGAGGTGGAGCTGTCAGAATCTACTTCTACTGATAACTTGGTTTCCTCCTGCTTGTGTTCTCACCTCAGCAATTTGTGGCACACATGAAATAACACCAGTAGGGAAATTTCAGCTTTAAAATGTTCAAAATTTACAGAGTACAAGCATCTATTCAGTACTCATTACTTAAACAATCACTGCTGTCCATTTGCATACACAGTGTAGAGGCAAGATATGTATATGGGGACCTGCTCTGCAGCCATCTCACAAGCAGGGCCAGTGGGAGGTTCCCTGCAGCAAGTGGCTGGATGGTCACATGCAGAAAGTAGTGATCAATGGCACAATGTCCACCTGGAGACCCGTAACAAGTGGCATCCCTCAGGGGTCAGTGCTGGCACCAGTGCTGTTTAACATCTTTGTCAGTGACATGGACAGAGGAACCAGTGCACCCTCAGCAAGTTTGCAGATGACACCAAGCTGTGTGGCACAGTCAACTTGCTAGAGGGNAGGGTGGTGAGACACTGGAACAGGTTGCCCAGGGAGGTTGTGGCTGCTCCCTCCCTGGAGGTGTTGAAGGCCAGGTTGGATGAGGCCTTGAGTGACCTGTACTAGTGGGAGGTGTCCCTGCCTATGGCAGGGGGTTGGAACTAGATGATCCTTGAGGTTCCTTCCAACCTTACCATTCTATGAAGTGCCAACACAACTGGGCACCATAATAAGAACTGTGTTGTTACAGGCTAAATAAGCAGCTCTGCTGTCTGATCCCGTGGGTTACGAAGTAATTAGCTTCTGAATAACTGAAATCAATGGATGTTTTTGCAGAATTACACCAAATAAGCAGAAGCTTGGCACACAGAAGGGAGAAACAGGCTCATTGCTACACAGTCATGTTTGTTAATGCCTAATTTAATTCCACCAAGCAGGAGGAAAAAAAAAAAAAAAAAGCCACAGCCCAGTTACTAGCCATCCCAATAAAATTACCTTGCAATTTGAAAGCTAAAACGAAGTACTGCTCCTCCTTCTTCAACACCTTCACTTTAAAGTCCTCCTCACATTCAGGCCTGCATATATTGTCACCTTTGAACAGCTTATGAAATTCCACTGTTGTCAAACTCCTGATACTTCCCTGGAAATCAGATCTCTTGGTGATTTCATGTCCTTGTAAACCCCCAATCCTCCTCACTTTCCATTAGAAGTAAAAATTGTGAAGAGTTTTCTCCTAAGGTTTAGTCTTTTGCATATACCTCAACAAAAAGCCTTCCCAGCTCCCTCTGCACAACATCTATCCCATCCTTTCATCTCTGGATACACCACTAGGTTGCATTTCTTCTCCAGACCAGTCTTACTGGTAGAAGTGTTTTAAATAGGAAAGCAAGTTTATAAATGTACAAATGAGGTGAGGAAAGGGAGTCTCTCTGTTCACAGTCAAGAGCACTAAGAGACAATGGTAATTTTAAAATGCTCAGACTGCTGGGGATAAAGAGAGCCTGCCCAAACTGAGAATGGAGCACTTCTCCGTTCAATGAGACACATGGGATGAGGAGCAAAGGGCAAGTCTGTTGTTTGAAAATGAAGTCATGATGTCATTCTCACCTCTGAAGCTGGGAGAGCCAGTGCAGTACCTCTCCTGGGGTGCACAGGCTCAGCCGCACCAGCGGGTTTGTTAGGATGGAAATTGGTGGTGTCCCCACTCAGCCCCTGCCCACTACACAGTGCTGGGGGCTCCAGGCTCTGCGCCTTGACTCCCCTTGTGAGCAATTTCTCATTTTGCTGTCCACTGGCATTTGTAGAAGGAACTCTACTTTCAGGAAAAGTCTTATTTTGAATAAACTGTTAGCAAACTGCATATAGAAAAACACCATAAGAAAGAAAAAAAAAGGCAAAATTCCATATATATTCCAAATAAAAACTATGCTCCAAATACAATGCTCCTCCATCTAGGTAATTAAATATGTAAATCAAGTACTGAACAAATTAAGTAGTTACTTTAAGTCCATTTTTGCAATATCATTTCTCCAGAAACAGTAAATTAGTTTGAGCATTTATCATAATCTGTTATTGCATGAAAATGTGAAAAATAAAGTTATGGAAATGCTTTTACCTAACAATATTTACCCAAATAACACCGTTCCCTCTGCTGCCTATAGCAAACTCAGTCACAGAGACTACAGACAGGTTTGCCTTATTAATACAGACAGTTCTTCGCCTGTGTATTTGAAATACCTCAGAGCATGGCACCATCTGTGTGTATTCTACTAATGAGCTACTTCTTAGGCTGAGGAAGGCCAGCCAGCCAACACCAATTACTCAGATGGAGACTGCCTAATTTTTAAGCAATTAATGAGCTAGTCTCTCACTCTACGTAGAAGCTTCCTCTGCTTAATTCTCCTCTATATTATGGCATATCCTGTTCTAAAGAAAGTTTCTCCAAGTAAAGAAGATGAACATAGCACAGCCCAGACCAATTCCATACAGCAGAGCCCAAACCCCATGAGCGGGACACAAGGCTGAGAAGTCCCTGTTGGCAGCACCCTGAGCAGGGGCTGCACTGCTGCTTTCCGTCACAGCTAGGGCAGGAACAGCATCCTGCAAAGGGGACAGCTCAGCCCTCTCCTTCGCTCGAGGCTGCTTGGGGTGCTATGATACCTCGAATAACACCCTAAAGGATGGACTGGAAGAGCTAGTACCATGCTTCCAAAAGAAGCATAGGTTTTTCCCTCTAATCTCCCAGTCACTTGGAAAATTCTGACTCTGACTATCACCAAATGCTGCACAGCTCTGCAGCCGGAGTTCACCAGACATGGATGCTGCATGCTCAGGAATCACTGAACATTTAGCAGGATGACCGACTGCTCCCACCTTGTCCTTTGTTTGACTGATGTCATTTTAAAAGGTGAGCCTTAAGGGACTATTAGATTAAGAAAAAACAGAACTCCCTTTTCTGACACTAAAAAATATTTCTTAATAACCTAAACAAAGTTTAAAGCGACCAAAATGACTTTTTACAGCTCCCAGTTGGAAAGCTCTCTAGTAAAGCACAGAATGAGTATTAAATTATCTCAGTAATCACGTTGGTAACGCACAACTTTCATGTGCACAAGAAAACCATTAAAAGAGATCTGAGTTTTACAAGTATATTACGCATCATGATTCTGCAAAGACAACCCTACGTGCAGGAAAGGATGTGCTTGTCTTGCACAAACCTGAAAAACATGTCAATCAGAGCAGTGAAATTGTTAGAGGAGAGCTTTTAACCTGCAGCCCCCAGTGAAAAAAAAAACCAACACTTGCCTCCCTTGAGGACGCTCATATTGACACACTAATATGAGATCTCAGGTAACATTTCAACTGGGTTTGACATCAAGACATTCTACAACTATCATGCAGAATTTGTACTCCACAACTTCCCATTACCAAGGTACCCAGCATTTCACTTGAGGGGGTGGGAAGGAAATTGTTCCAGAAGACAAGGGTCTTCCTCACTACAAAATTAACTCAGTGACACATTCTGCAAGAGACTTCACATAAAGGCATGCTGGACAACTAACTGTTTGCATAGTGTGTCCTTCAAAAAAAAGCCATCCTTTATAGCTCTTCATGAAGGACAGCAAATTGAACAGTTTATTTGTAGCCATTCCTAAACCAGGATTTAATAAAGACCCTTTCTTCATCAGTCGAGCTTTACACTTTCCTTGTGTAAGGTCCACAACAGTTACAGCCAGGCATCCCAGGTGGCTGGATTTAGGTTTCATCTCTCATGCACCAAGTCAGAGGCATGTTTTGCAGTTGGAACAAAACCATTTGCAATAAACACTGAATGGTAAAGAGCGAATTTAATCATCCAATCCAGATGAAAAAATCATAATGCTGTAAATAATAAGATGTAAAGTGACAGTGAATAGGAATTATGTTGACCTACATCAGAAGTCAGCCAAAAAGCTTCAGCTTTCAATCTGCTCCAGTAAAGCTGAGGCACTCCACTCCTAAGCACAGTTTCCACTGTAGTCTCTTGATTTGCCTAAAATTACAGATGTCATTTTGAATGAAAATGTTACATCCACAATGTCATTAGTGATACACATCCTGATTTCTTTCCTTATTTTCGATTGTCTAAAACCACACAATTATTCACACCTCTTTGGCTTTACAAAATGGCACAAGATTTTCAAGGTCATATAAAAAAATAAATAATAAAGTCAAGAGCTCAAATCTACAGTAATTATTTTCTTGGCTTGAGCTTCGAATTTGCTTTTCTAATCCACAAATACCAGAACAAGTGCATTTCAGAAATACTTCACCATTGGATTATTCTCTCAACCAAACATACTCTGCAATAGGAGCCTGCAACTTGAGAGGAAGAAGCAGGTCCAGAAGATGGTTCTGCTTCACCAGAGAAGCCTGCTAGAAAGCAATGCTGATGGCCACAGATCCACCTCCAGCCTGGGAGCCAAGGAAGCCTGTGGGATAACTTAGATTCACTAAAGCATTCTCATTTTCTCAGCTTTCAGGTCTTCCCTGCAGGCAACCTGAGATTTAACACAGTCAACTGCTTCCCAGCAGGGAATCCCAGAAGTAGGGTCCTAACCACTAAGTGTTCAGTCTTCCAGCTTCTTCATCAAACATCCACATCAAGAATCCCAGAAGTCCTCGCATTCAGCTGCAACAGCTGAATACCACAGAGATACAAAGCCTAGGAATAACCTTGCCTTTTATTCATGTTCCAGCAGCTTTCCAATGCTTATTAAATGTATCCATCTCAGGGAATTTACAGCTTAAAATGAAATTGTGTCACTGCAAAAGAAATTCTGATGAGCCTTGTTCTGTAGAACGTGGTTACAGTTCTGCCTTTTACCATTAGCTCAAAGACATCAGAATGTTTCTATCTCACATTACCCTTCCCCTTCCAGGCCCACCAACATATATATTTTCCTGAGCATGTAAGACAGCAAAAGCACACATGAAATGGCTCTGCACATTGATCAAAATAACCTCAGGATCACAGAGTGCATGAGCAAAACAAAAATACAGTGCTTAAATTCAAGAATAAACAATTCCTGTTGTATTGTGACAAATATGATCTGTCATATTAGCATCATTTTTCACAAATATTTAAGTCAATTCTATTTTCAACATACCAGACAAGATTCATCAACTCTCAAACAATAAATAAATAAATCTTGAAACAACTTTGCACTCAGGTTTTCAAAGTATCCGTACAGCGGGATGAAAGGACCAGCATTTCTTTAAACAAACGTGAACATCTGGTTAGACTCCACACAGAGGTGTCCTCAAATAAAGCTGTTTCAAGCTATTCACACATCTGATGACAGTACTCCAGTTCCTGGTGTTGCTGAAACTCTAAAGGCAGCCTCTAGGTAAGAACAGATGGAGCCCAGAGTGGCTCATGCAGCTGACTGCCTGCAGAGTCACTGCATTTCATGATCAACAAACGCTCTTCAGGTCAGAGCAGCAAGAATATACACAAGTTTCTATAAACTTGGTGACTCAAGAGACTTGATTAGCATCCTCAGAGCTCACAGTCCCTCAGGAATTCCATATGCCACTTTGCAGTCTTAAATGCTTCTTCCTCCTGCGTTCTCCACTATACACTGGAAGGAGAGCTTACAGCCAATACACACAACAAACTCAAAGCAAAAGCTCTTGGCCTAAAACTAGCACACAAAACCTGGTGTATCAGAATCTCTCTTCTCCTCTTCCTCCTTCATTTCTAGCAGAGATGTCTTATTATCTTCTACTGAAAAAAAACCCAGAAATTCCAAACACTTTTCCCTAGCACATATCCAAGGACATAAAAAGACATTCTACACACATGCTTATTTAACCCCAAAACTTCTCCAGGACACAGTCCTGTTTTCCTTGTCCTTGTCAAAGGTGTTTGTAATATAATGGAACAGAAGGAAAGATTATTTATGTTATTCCCCCACATCACCTTCAGTGTGCTGGGCAACCTTAACAGCACTTCATTTCTAAATGATTTTCTACAATCCATAAAATGGGAGTAACTGATGCAGTCATTAGAGACAGATCACTAGGAGTAAACATCATGGTAGCAGATGTTTACTTAAAGCATCAAATAGTCCTGTGAGATTTTAAAAAAACCCTGCCAAGGTAGCAAAGTTCACTTCGAACACTGCAAGTCAAATAATATTGCCACCATGTTTCAAAGCCTCTACCACACAGCCCTGTCAAACCTGGAAGCTGCACACGTAGCTATGGTGTTCCTGAGCAGCAGTCTGGCCCCCAGACACAACCAAGAGTGACAAATCATCGTTCTTTAAACAACAGAAAGGATGTGGGAACTGCAGGCTTTCTCTTCTGCCCTGTTCACTGAAGGGCCTTTCCAGACCTTCCCTTGATGTCTTCTGCCCGAGAGAGACTGGTAGGTCCAGTTATAGCTAGGGCTGATGCAGAATCCTATTTGTCTCGCTTTCTTAAAGCAACAGGAATGAGATAGCCAGATACAAAAGGTTCAGACCAAGCACTGCTGTTGCCTGCAGTTTATTAAAAGCTACTGAACAATGCTTTCAAGTGCCTGGATCAGACAGTCTCCTACTCATTCAACCCTTTCAAATCCAATCAGTTCTTTCCTACAAGAAGCATGATTCCTATCTGGAATAGGGGATGCAGAAATCTCAGTAGATCTGGTTTTAAAGCAAATCTGATCCCTCAAAGATGCAAATCAACTGCAGCAGTCTTACAGGGAAGAGTTGAACTACCTTCGTCATTAAAAAAAAAAAAAAAAAAAAGTGAGGGGGAGTGAGTTTCCACAGGTCATCTGCAGCAGAACGCAGCTACAGTCTTGTGATTCTCAGAGGTGGAGGATGTTTTCAATAAGTCAAGCTAACAGAAATACCTCATGCTGCCTCTGTTCCTGCCTTAAAGGAGGAACCACACAGTGAGGACAAGTGAGAAGGAACTGACAGCAAAGCTGGCAGATGCAGGCAGCCTGGTTACCATGTCTTGGAAAAGTTAAGTGCTCCATCAGAAGCTTAACTTCAATCTAAGTGTCTGTCTTCTGTGTTTCCATATCAGTATGTATTATAAGTATTAATCAGGCTTCTTGTAGGAAAGAATCGATTGGATTTGAATGGGTTAGAAATTAATAGTGATAAAATGTACACTCCAGAGGTGACACTGCAGCTCAGATCAATTTTGTTTTCAACTCATAGATGGGCAATCATTTGTGCTGTTACGAGTTGTAATGGTACAATATCTCAGGCAGGTCTATACACTAATGTTTGCACCTACATGCGCTGCACGAAAAAAGAATTCCTTCTTTCTTCACAGCTCAACAACTTGAAACATTTCAGTCTGCATGTCTTGAAAAGGGAAACTTGGTGTTTCCTTCATTATTTGCAACATTAACTTCTCCAAACTTAAATGCCAAAAAGCAACCTAAAATGCATCTTAATTCTCCTTTCTCTGGCTACTTCCTATAGCAGTCCCAATATCTCCTACTTCACAATTTTACAGTCACATTCATGGCGGGGGTGGGGGGGGGAATAAAAAAGAAGTTTTAATACCACATGTCAAAGCAAGCAATTTAAAACTGAAATGCACTTCAAACAACAAGCAAGGCTACAAAAGTAGAAAAAATTATTTTTAGTGGTCAGGTATACCAGAATGTGTATTAATTTTCATACCTCATTCACTCTGAGCTTTATTTACGTTCCCTCAAATATATACAGCAGCTTGTAAACCCTGCCTTAAACATGCCATCAGGTTACAGAAACACAAGCATAATTCAGAACTGCTCTTAGTTAGGAGCTGAGTCAAAGATAAGACATTATCATACAGATTCTCTATAGGTCCTATAGGGCCTATATTCCCCTAAGATAACTCTGAGCCTCTGTGTCACCAACAGATGTCCCAAACTGAGCTAACACTCACCTCTAGGACTAGTGAACATCCTGAAATTGAAGACTATGTTCTGGGGAAGTTTGTGTCTTTTTTTTATACTTTCATTTGACCATTACATAAGATAGACCCTCCAAAAACATTTTAATGAGCAAGACTAAAACCAAACCATGCCAAACAACTTTCCCTGCCCCTCAGGACAGTTCCAGACTAAGGACACAATCCTAGCACACACACCCTCAAAGTGAGCATACCAGAAATACTGAAATGAAGATCTCTCTTAAAATTACTGTTTAGGATCTTACAGAAAACAAAGCCACCTTCATACACTAGTGTTTTTTTGGTTTTGTTTGTTTTTTTTTTTCATTTTTAAAGACCTCATTTTGGGGAGGGAATAAAAGTATTAGCCAACTAAAGACACAGAGCTAGCAGATTTCTCAATCATGATGGCACGGCTACTAGAGGTTCAGATATTAGTGATAAATTGTTACATGCTGCTGCTAGATGTAAGCACAGAGATCCACATAGCTGACATGATGCCCACTGCAAAAGCAGAAGATTATAGATTTTTAAGAGAGGAAATGACATTTCTTTCATGCTTTGCATATTTCCCCCTATCCCTAAAGATCCTACCTTGGTGATTTAATGCAGTTTGGAACAATTTCATTGTGTTCATTTATTTTATTCAGCTGTGGTTTCCCTTTTGGGAAACTACTCTAGCTTAAATATTAAAGTATCAGTTCAATATTTTAATTGGTTTAATTATACATGAACTTGTTTTATACAAAGGCAATAGCTAAAAATTTGAGAGCTTAAATAAGTTTAAATATTGAACTGTCAGGTTGAGGTCACGAAAAAAAATCCCAAACCCTTAGCAGATTATTTCTTTCTTGTTCTTCTCTATGCACCCCCCTTCCTCCTCACCAGCACACATGATGGCTAAACCACAGAATGGTAAGGTTGGAAGGGACCTCAAGGATCATCTAGNTGCTGCCGGCCATGTCTCAGATAGCTCTGTCTAGCTGTAATGCCACAAGTCTGAGACTGCTGTAAAGAGGTGCACACACAACTGATGCCTCACAGTTTACTTGCTGGTAACCCCCTGCGACCTGACAGCACAGGAGCCTGGCTCTTCTCTTCTCACTGATCCAAACTGAACAGATGGAGAGCAGACGTGAAGCCAGGAGCAGATGCAATCAGATGCAGGAGGAACTACACTCCTGCACTGATGACTGCTTAGAACAGTGATTCTGTCTTTTTTTTTTTTTTNTTTTTTTTTTTTTTTTTTTTTTTTTTTTTTTGCTGGAGCTGTGAATAAGTTAACATCTGGGAAAAAAAGAGAGATCAGTGTGTGTTCATTAGTGTTGCCAAGCTTCCTCTATGGCTGCATGTAATTTGCAGGAGTAAATGCTGAAACCTCTTTGCATCGCTCATCTCAGAAATTGCAAGGGCTCGTAGCCATACATTTTATATCAGGGCCAGAAGTCAGGCAGATGCAATCACAAACAAAAAGCCAATGGCAACTGTAAGTGCTCATCCTGCAGTTCTTGGGGCTCACTCCATCAGGAACAACAGATTTTTAAGGTAGGTTCCTTTAGGATATCCTACTCTAGGCAGAAACCATGAGTCACCTTTGAAGTACAAACACTTCCATGTATGTCATGGTTCTCCTGGCCAAAAAGATCAGGCAACAAGACAGGAAGTGAGCTTCACAGAAGGCAGCAGGGGGAAATCCTAGGATAGAGCAGTGACAAGTAGGAAAGTCTCCCGAAACATCTACAGCAGACCACAGTATGTTGCTGCATGACATGTAAAAGGCACAAAACAGAAAGCCAATAGGTTTTAAATGACTGTGTTGAAGTACTATGTCTCAACCACTGCAACATCTGTGAGAGACTTTAAGACAATTTGGCTATGCTCACACACAGCAGGACATGTGCCTCTAATCAGGCTCTGTCCCTCCCAAGCCACTGGTGACAAAGTGAGATGCAGGTGGAGGGTGAGAGGGTGGGTGGGGGGTGAGAGATGCATTTGATTCTCTAGCATATGACTGCCAAGGTAAAAAGGAGAAGGAAGGCCAGATCCCCAGAGCACATCATTTTGACACTACAAAGGAGAAGATGTGAAAATTTGGCTTGTAGGTGCCAAGCCTGAGCCTATTAAGCCTGTTTAGCCTGCAGAAAGACTACTACCAGCTCTGCAACTAGCAGCCTCATAGAAACCTTTGGGATGTCTGCCCATGCTTCTCCAGACAAGGTTGGCATGCCCTTTGGAACTCTAGCATGCTGATACAGGGTATTTCAGCTCAACAAATAAATACAGCAACAATAAATGGCATCAATTATTCACCAATGGAATTAAGTCTAGTAAGTCAAACAGATGCCATAATCTGAAAAACCTTTTGCTTAAAAAAATGCAATTTTTTTTTTTTAATTGGCTTTATATTCCCTGCTATGATTATTCAAAGCACTGTATACAAGGGCTCAGGAAAAGAAGTCCCTTAATCAGATTAAAAGGAAATGTGAGAAATGAACTCTCTCTAAAATTTAAGTACAAAAGGTATATTATAAAATAAAGGCAAAACAGTGCTGGGTGGACAGCAAATAACAAAACTGCTGGAGGTACAATCTAACAACAGGTAATAATGCTTATATAGGATAAAGACTAGATAGCTTTATACATATTCATGGACATTCTTTTACATTTTCTAAGCACTACCCCTATCCTCCCTAACCTTCACCCCTTAGTCCTTTCCATCAGAACAACAGCTGGGTTTCTTCACGAGGTGATCTTGGCCCTCTTGTCTTTTCTTTGCACATCAATCAGAGGGGCCTCCGGGATCCTCCCGATGCTCACTGCAGCACCATTATCTTCAGTCACCCTGGCACCACCCCTGGCACTCCTGACACCCACAGCTATCTTGTTATTTTACTGATTAAGTCTTATTAATACCTTATTGCACGAAAGCCAAATCTCCATGTATCAGAGAAATCACTTACCAGCTGGGAACCTTGCAGCTCCCACAACCACCATTTATTTGTATAACCTCCACCTGTAAAATACCCTTTCTAGGATATCGCTAAGGCTGCAGTCCCAGCATTAGCTATTTGCTCAGTTTTACTTCTTAAAGGCTGCAAAAAGGATGACCTGCAGCTTTCACAAAAGCTTCTTAACATTAAGAAATGCCTGTGAAACTTAAGTCAACGTTACATTTACACAGATGTTCAAGGCAAACTGCTCTGTTCCTACCACAAACAGTAATCATTACTCTGTAGGCATGACAGATTTCTTCTGGAGCATCTGGAAGTTGCTGCCTGTAAAGAAGAGTCTGACTAGCATAATTGAATTAGCTCACCCATTTTAATTATTCTGGCATCATATCTCAAGTGAAAAGCAGCCAAACAAATTTATCTTGCTACAAGTTTCTGTGCCGTATTTGCACCAATGCAAAGTACTCTAAAATCTGTCTGCAGTTCTCAAATGCACTCCTGCAAGTGGAAAATTCGGTCACCTGAACCTGCAACGAAGAGCAAGCAAAAGATAAATCTCCTTCAGTTCTGTTTTTCCCCTCCCTTCCATGAAGATTGTTTCTTCAGTAAACTTTAATTCTGTTTGTGCAACCAGCGCACCATTTCATCGTCTTTTGTTTGACATCTTATATCGTCCACTCCTGACCTCTCTTTAATGACTCTTGCCTGCTGCCCAGCCTCTGTGTACTTCCTGCGTTTGCTGTCTGGAGTTCACATCCTCAACTTTGTCCACTTGGGCTTCCATTCCTCTAGTTTCAAAGGAGTATTTTCCCACCAGTCTCTGAACACATCCTCCTAGCCAAACCCCTGTTCTCTTTAAGGCAACCTCAGTTTCATTGGCAATGCCCTTCTGGACATTCCGCCCCACTTCTGACTGCCTTGGGTTTAGTGATGCCTGAGGAGAACACCCCATCCTCTCATTGCACCCCAAGTCCTATTCAACTCAGCTCTCTTTAGAGTCTCCCTACCCTTTCAACAAGATACATTCTATTATGTGATATTATATACATGGCAGTTAAGTGCAAGAGCAATTATGAAGTTAACACTAAGCACAATTCTGGCCGTCCGTGCAATAATTCTATGCGTTCCTTGGAAAAAATGCCAGTCTACATAAATCAGCAAAGACACTGACACCCTGATTTTGCTGGTTTATTGCCCTAGTAGCCCAAATCTGTCTTTATCATTAGTGTCAGCACTTTCCGTGCACTGCTTCACACAGCTCTGCATAACTGCCTGTACAATTTCCCTTACCTTTCAGAGGACACTCAGCAGCTTAGACATCCCCATACCAACAGGCAGCAAGAGCCAAGACTACAACAGCCATTCTGAACACTGCTGCAGAGAGCCCACTCACAGGGTGTTATTTGTGTACTCCATCTTCTCCCCTCCACACTGGCTCTTGTCTGCAGCTAAGAGTCTTCCTGCTTTTCAGACATCTTGCTGTTTGTGCAGTTTGTGCAGTTGCCCACAAATAATCATTAAATTACTTTCCCCTTCCAACTCCCCCTCATCAAAAGAGAGGAGCCCTGAACTACAGCACCAGCACACTACAGCTACTATCATCCTGTCGAGCAACATGGCCTCATTTCTTCCTGCATTCACCTGGCTGCATCCATCCTGATCTTCTACTTAAACAACAAATAGTCAAAGTTCAGAAGCCTCTGGAGCATGTGTCCCTTCACAACATCTAACATTCAGTGAAGTCTCAAGCAATCACACTGCAGTCCTTCATACCTAAAGACCTCTTACAGAAAGTGAGTCAAATTATCCACTTTGCTCCGAGTGCTGAAATCACAGAAACAGAAAATGTATTTCACACACCATGTAGTAGAAAAAGAAAAAGCAAAGAAAATAAATCAATAGTTTGCTCCACATAGCATCCTAAGAATCAGCACATAAAACAGAATGAATATTGAAGGTGAAAACCAACTACATGATCATCACAGTATCACAGTATAGCAAGGTTGGAAGAGACCTCAAAGATCATCAAGTCCAACCCACTACCACAGACCTCAAGACTAGACCATGGCACCAAGTGCCACGTCCAAACGTGCCTTGAACACCTCCAGGGACGGTGACTCCACCACCTCCCTGGGCAGCCCATTCCAGTGGGGA
>WBNM01039637.1:285547-351574 GCA_013399055.1 Ramphastos sulfuratus
GGACTTCCAGGGCAACACACTGCTCCCCGACCCCATCACCCAGCTCAAGAGGCCACTTGTCCTGAGCTCCTCCCTCCTCACTGTTGAAAATTGAGGCAAAGAAGGTATTCAGGACCTCAGCCTTTTCCTCATCTTCAGTTATGGTGTTCCCATGCAGGTCCATCATGTTGCAAAGAAACTCTAATTTTACTTTACATGCATTTTTGCCCTTCATCTTATACTGAACATATACCAACTCAGTTGAAAGAATCAGCTATTCTCTAGCGGGTTATATTTAGCAATAGGCAGTCTAACATTTTAAAGCTTTTTTCCCACCAGTACTCGAATTGATACTGTCAACAGCTGCCAATAACACAAGACATTCTGCAGAGTCAAAGAAAGCAGACTGAAAAAAAGCCAAAACTAAAATATAATTAAAGGTAAACTACCAGCAGAGTAACGCTATAACCACAGGCGTGTTACTTCTACAGATGTGTACTTCTGATGAAGGAAATGCAAAGACCCTTGCTTGCAGCCAGGTGGTGTTGCCTGCCATCAGTGAATCAAGGCTGCTCAGTCATATAGCTTATGGATCTCATAGGGGTTCCCATCCAGGCCAGTAATAGCAGTTTTGAAAAACAGGACCAGCATTGCCCCAAGCAGAGTTTAGATCAAACTCCACTGCAGCCAAATTCTGATATCCATTACTGCTCTCACAGGGCAAACAGTGCTCAGGGCACAATAACCACAACAAAGGGCTGTAGCCCAGTTCAATTTAGCAACATTCCTTTATACTTTCTAGCCCACCAGAAAGAATTCAGCATGGCATCTGGTGATTTCCAGTGTAACATCTCCTAGCCTGCGATCTGACATCTAACTCTATATAATAGACAGACCAAATAATTTGCCTCTGTTCTCAAGAAATGCAAAAATCAAAATTGGCCACAACTAAAGTCAGTAATTTGTCTGTACCTGCATCACGTTCTCTGAAGACACTGAGAGCAGGAAGATCAACAGAAGCCCTCACACTTACATGTAGAGCACACAACTAGTGGGAAACATTAAGGAAATACGCAAGTCTAAAAGCACGTTTATCCTACTTCAGTTACACAGGGCTGCAGCAGATGAACAAGTCTATGTCACATTGCAGCTAACCTCCTCTTCTGCCCAAGTCCTTCCAAACTTGTAGCTTACTTGAGAAATGCACACAGTCTCATGAAGTCATCCCCTTGGACCGGGCAGAGCTGCACAGACTGCAAGTCACTTTGGGCTCTAGTATAGATGAATATTATCCATATCAACTCTGTCCTGGAAGGAGATACACTAATGCTTCTTTGAAGTGTTCTGTTACTATTACTGGGTTTCAAAAGCAGATCTAAACATAAACCAACTCCCACTGGATTCCACTGCCAGAATAATCAGATATCACCTGTCCAGGAAAGTTCTTCCCAGTTAACCCTTATCTTTGAGCACACATAGGGCTGGCTATGTGAATGACTTTGTGGAAGACATCCCTCCAACATACAAAAAAAGTCACTACAGACCATATCCACTTAAGCAAATCTCTTTGCATAAGTGAAAGACTGGATGTTAAAACAGTGCCAAAGTCATTACTATCTTCGTGGGTTTTCAATCGGATCAAGCTTTTCCCCCGCCCCCCCCCTTTTTTTTTTCTTTTTTTTNNNTTTTTCCTTTTTTTTTTTTCCTTTTTTTTTCTTCCTTTTTTTTTTAAGTAAAAGAAAACATAAGGACACTTTCCAATAGCTTGAAGACACAGCAACAGAGCATTATAGTGAGAAAATTCACCCTGCAACCTCTAGAAAGGAAACCACATTAGTTATGACATTGGGGCTTTTGCAGAAGAGAACACGAGGTACCTATGCAAAGCACAAAACAGTCATCTAAATTGCTTGATTCAATGAGCACTAGGTCTGGATTAAAAAATAAAAACATTTTATGTGACTTACCAGAATTTCTCTTTGACACGAGCTTCAAATTCATGCTGACTACAGTACAGATCACAAGAACCAAGAGAACAAGAGGCTTCATCTTTCACTTTCTGTGACAGCTGAAATGCAAACATAGTATGAAGTCTGAATCACAGCTCTTCACTACAACAAAGCAGCAGCTACAGTTAAACATCTCTCAAAGAACCATTACAGGGCAATGGCTTAATCTAGTGAGTGCTGGGTTTATTTTTATGCAGAGGTAGAAAAACATAATGGTTCAAAGTAACTGTCTATGAATAATTTATCTATAACTATGAGACAAAAGGGTTGGAGTTTTTTAAATGACACTTTGAAAATATTATTTTGCTTTAAAAGAAAACACCACAAGACTGAATAGTTTATTTGAAATAGCATGAGTCCAATCTAGCAGATTTTTATTTTTACATTAAAGGAGGAGACCCTGATGGTCATGATTAGTTTTTTCTCATATAAACAGGTCACACACTTAAAAAAACTCCTATTGGTGACCTTGCAAAAGCTCCTACAATGAATTAATGCTATTGCAGAGATTTCTCCTATAAAATGAGGTAAAGAAAAGGTGAACAAAATTCAAAAAAAATCAATGAATACAAGGCTCAGCATTCTTATTAAAAAGATAAAATTAGTCACTCTTGTGAACTTTACTACCTAATTTATATTACATACGTTAAAGGAAAAATAATGTAGTTTACAATTATATTTTTCAATTTTAGATAATTACTGGAATTCCATTCTCATCTACAAGTACAAGGTCATGCAAGAGAACATAGCAAGAGAAATTTGAGGCTCCTTATCTGCACTTCCACAAACACGTGGAACAAATCTGAACTCAGCAAAGCCCATCTCTCTATGTATATAATCTAAATTATTATATATATGAAAGATTATATATAAATTAAAGAGAGATGCTTCATTATAAGTTAGAGTACTCAAACACATGCTTAGCTTGAAGTCACAGGCCTTTAAGTGGTTTGATATATTTAGACTCCAGGAATTCATCTCCACATCAGATACAGACTTTAGGTCAGGACCCTTACGCCCAGATAAAAGAGGGCAGTCATCTAAATCAGTATGAAGATATTACTTTCACCAGAAGATTCATCAAACATTTTACAGTAGCTCCTTTCAAACAGAAACGCACAAATCTACCAACATCAGTGTCAAAACAAAGGGCAGCAAAACAGAACACTCCTTAAACCTTAAACGCTGCAGCCACATCTGCCCAGCCCAGCCCATCCAGAGGCACCCTCAGCTTCGGGACCAGCCCAGACCCTTGCAGCGCCGAACATTTGCTCAATGTGATAAACCAGCAAGGGGGTGCAACGTCCTGCAGTTTGCTGAAAATTACTCTGTTTTGTTTGAGTTTATTACATCAAATACTCTTCCCTGGTAATATTACTACCAGCCTACTGTTGTGTGAAGAAAACGTAGAGAGCCCTGCATAATTTTTACACGATGACAATTATGCTGCTATTTAATTTTTTCAAAGTTATCATTTAAAACTGAAGGTTCTCCCCTCTCACCTTACCAGCTGTGTGCTATGAATAGGTAGTGGATTTCCCCCCGCCCTTCCAAATTCTATTTTCCCCTGGGCACTTTATGCCTATTGATTTCCCATAGTAACCACGCTAAAGGAGTTTTCAAGGAATAACACAGGCTGAAGGTTGTCTGACAGTACTTAATGGGAGGATTTACATTCGTTCTTCCTTAACTTCTCCTTGGAGTACCAAAATCCTGAAAGAACCAAGGCCATCTTGACAAGAGAGCTTAACAAAAAAGTAACTGCACTAGAGCTTTTGACAGATAATTGTAATGATGATGTTATGCTAGAAAGATCTTCAAGTGTAGCTTTGCAAATTACTTTCCCCGCTTTCCTCCCTTCAGTTATGACAACTGAAGTATGTAACTCACAAGTCTTTTTACCTGGGGGTCCCTTCATCCCCACCACAAACAAGCTAAGTTACATTAAATACACTTAAAAGTTCAAAGAAAGTTCTGCCAGCCAACTTTAATGCTAGAGACAGGGGAAGCTCCTGGTTCTGTCAGCACTGATAGGAGTCTTGCATTTTGAAGTCCAGTCCTCACCGTGGCAGTCAATCTCCATATCTGCAAAAATCTAGAAAACAGAGCAGGAGAAGGGCAAGGAACTACTCCACCAGCCAGTCACTCAAAGCCTAGCCCAGAGCCTCAGCTTGTCACATCTGACACAACCCTACTGAAGCTAGCATGAATGTACACGTCAGAGTTTGAGGTGCCATCCTCACCACCCTAGACATTCAACCAGAAGAAGCTAAGATAAAGTCACACAAGTGTGACCAGCTGGTCACTGTCCTGAAACAGCAGGGTATCCTAGCTGCCACATATCATAGATTATTTTCCTTTAAACACACAGTTTTATAAAGAACACAAGGTACAATGTAAGACATACTTCCCCCAGAAGAATGTCAGGCAGCTAGAAGGTGGAGGGTTGTGTTTTGTTGTCTGACAAACTCTCCCCTCACAGGCACTCAATAGCACTTTCTCAAGGAGCTGCTTACACCGATGCTGCCAACTCCAAGCAGCAGTAAGGGATCACCGCTGTAAACAAGAGCATAGTACTCACAACAAGAGCATAGTACTCACAACAAGAGCATAGTACTCACAACAAGAGCATACACCTCACAAGAGGGGGACCAAGTTTAGGACCATTCCCAGAAGATTTAAGATGACATATTAATAAAGCTATAGAAATAGCAAATACAGCTAACTTGCCCAAGAGGAGGGAAGTGGGACAAAGTGCTTGTTGAGAAAGCTGAAAGAATTGCTAAACAAGGTAACCCAGCCCCCATTGGCACCTACAGGACTGCCTTTGGATTGAGGTAAGTAAAGGGAGGTTTCTACCATGAGAGGGAGAAATGCAGGTGTGACGACTGTATCCTCAATCATTCCATCATTCCACAAGGCCACCCCTTCCCTCCTCATACCATTTGATGCTACAAAACACAGACTTAGGGCAGCTTTCCCAGTCTGCTGTAAGCACTCAGCAACTACAAGGGCCCCAGAGTGCAATGCAGCACAAATTCAGTTCTTCTAACAGAAACCCTGGCTCCCATATATTGCCTAATGCCACCTGTGTTGGCAAACTCAGATCTTTCTTCGGAGTCCTCAGAAAACAAGAGCTTGGGGAATTGTGTCCCATTTTCTTCATGTACTGCTTGCTGTCCTTCCAGCACCCACTTCAGCTCACATAGCTTCCAGACTCAAAAGAATTTCAACTGACAAGGTTAGAAGAAAGCACTCAGAAACAAGAAGGAAAATGAAGCATTAATATTCCACACAGAACCCAGCCCTGAGATTCCCAAGTTCCCACTTTAAATATAATTTAGTTTTGCTCTGATTTCTGCTGTGAGCTTTGTTTATACAGTGTTTCTTTTATAAGAGAAAGCAAATAAAGTAAAGTGGTACATGAGTGCACTTGGGCATACATCTGTGCACAGACTGAGATTTGCTGACACCATGAAGCTCTGTAGGTTCTTGTTTTCTCCACGGAAGCTGCTCATTAAAAACAGCAGCCCACCTCTTTAGTAATTTCCATTGTCAGGTTTGGTTGCTCAGAAATCTCATAGAAATAAATTACAGTTTTCACCCCACACACAAAGGATCAAGTGGTAACAGTAATTCTTCTGTTGTCTTTACAGTATGCTAGACAGTGAGTGCTGTTCATTTCTTTTCAAACCATTTCCCCACTCCACTTTTTAAGGTTTTGAATTTTAATATGAACTCTCTCTCAGGCCTACTCTTCTTTTGCCAACACGCCACACTTGGAGCTGTTTATTACTGAAAGACTTTCAGTCTATATAATACACTGGATGGAAGCTATCCACAATGGGCACCAGCTCCTTTTTATTGGTACTTCAAACACAAATAAACAAAAAATATTTAAGATCGAGATGCATTCCAGTTCAAATAATGTATCTTCAGCTCTACCTGGTAAGGGTTGTTTACTCTGCTGCTCAATGAGCATCAATAAAGTATTCCATTTTGCTTTATTCACTGTGCATCTTCACCATCATCACCAGCCACTTAAGTAGTCTAAATATACAACGGACACTAGTTCTACGAGGCAGTATGCATTCGGCATTTGTCTTGCTGGATTTGAGGTTCCACTCAGCTCAAGTCCTTAACTGAATTCACATCTGGCTAATTCTCTTTGTTCAGCTGAAATCCTGTAAGAAATTTCAAACTAAGGTAAGCACAGAGAGAACCTGGTAGCACTTGTGTTGTGTGAACTGAAAGTAACCAACAAGACAAGATCTAAAATGTCTGGAATTATTACTGGCTCAATAGTGTGTCAGCTGCACAAGAGCAATATAAGGAAAGGCCAAAGTATTGTTCTTTCCTGAGGAAGCAAAGGGAACCACAACTAAACACACAAAGCACCTGACAAGGTCACAACACCAATCTGTAACAAGTCCTCCAAGGGCTGCCTGTCCAGGTGCAAAAGAAAGAAACCTGTGAAACTCACAGATCTTTTGTGATGTGAAGGGGATAAACTCAGAATCTTGTCAGTTATTTTGAAAGAAAGAAACAGCACCACCCCTTAGGTGTTAACATTGAGGTTTTGCTTGAAAGATTGAAGCGTTTCCACAAAAAAAAAAAAAAAAAAAAAAAAAAAAAAAAAAAAAAAAAAAGAAGTTAAATTCTAAATGGCAACCACAGCAGATTGCAAGAATGCCATCTTAAAGTTTTAAAAGGTATCTTGCTCTATAACTTGAAAACAAAAAAAAAAGAGCTTCAGTAGCAGGCACAAAATCAAATTAACGTGGCTGCCCTCTACACAGTAATTTCACCCATTAACATTTCAACCTCCAAAGAGTAGAAATTATTTTAGTCATGTTAAGGTGGCAATCAGGCTTAACACTGTGAGCAAGATGCTGGTTTGCCCTGTAGATAGAAAATCCTGTGTGCATTAACAGAAGAACCTTTTCCTGCACCAACTTTCTGATCCACTGCATAGAACAGTGCTCACTAATAGCAAAAAATGAAAAGCAGGAAATACAATAATCCCCTGAAATATTCCAAATACAGACAAAGATTCCAAACTCTATTGAATCAAAATGCTAACCAGTGGGGGTCAGTGATGGGCATATGATATATGCACTCATCAAAATCTCTGCTAAGAACAGTCTATAAAACCTGAGTAGCCTATCTTAACAGATGCATGAACCAAAGAACTACTCAGCACTGATTAGCAGATCATATACTACCAGCTCACAACGCACAGTGACGTCGATTCCCTAAGCAACTCACGCACCCAGAATTCAAGTTCATTGCGTCTTCAGACTGGATTTTAAATCTCTGAATCATACTCTTCCCTTATTGCAGCAAATCCTGCATTTGCAAATGCAGAAAGCAACTGCAAGGAGGAACAAGAAGAAGAAAAAAGAAGCCAGAAAGATAGCTATTCTTTTTTAAGCCTCATGTCCTGCTGCACCATCAAGGATGTACTGATTCTACAGAGCACTACCATTCCAGCCTTAACTTTGCAATATTCTAACTATGCATCCCAGCATATATGGATATACTTGTCTAGCATCACAGCTTTTACATTTGAGTCATTTAGTACTTTTATAAACATTGAATGTGAAATACATGTTGGGGGAGAAAGATTACAGTTGTACTTCAAGCTCTCATGGTTTATGAGGTCAACATAATGGCTCTATTAATTCACAGACTTTTTTTCCCCTAGAGTAGGAGCTATTAATATTCTACATATATTTACTTCTGCAGACTGTGGTTTAATCAATACAGTACTTCAGGCAAGAAGAAGTACCTAGGCAGTGTAAAGACCATCAGACCCAGAGAGTTTAGGTTTCCAGAGTGCTGCTTAGCCTCTTACTGCTCTGCAGAAATACTTAAAAGATTACAGAAGTGTCATCTGAGGGAGAGAATAGGAAGCTGCTCTACACCTGGAAAGCCAAACATGTACACTAGTACTGGGGAAAGGGAAGTGATTTTAAGAATTGGTTTATATCAGCCTAAGTCCTAGAACTGACACAGTTACAGACAGGCAGTTCCTAAGCAGAGTAAGCTGCAGCAGAAATCACAGCTACCCACGAGGAAAGAGAAGCCCCAGTAACAGATGACCACCTACACTTCCCCACACCAAAAAAGTCACTGTCCCAGGAGGACAGACTTCTGGGCTGGGATGAACTTGGAGGCTACTCTCAAGAGCCCAACCAGCCCATCCTGGGCTGCAGAGAAGCTCCACTCAGGAAAAATTGACTCTCAACCCTGCTTTTCAGCTCTCCAGGGAAAATAAACAAGTTGCTGATGAGAACTCTTAGGCATCAGAGTTGCTGGTAAACTCTGCAAATTCTGGAAAGCCTGTGGCTTCACCTGACTGGCTTTTCAGTTTCTGACACCCAGAGCAAACACTACCACTCAGGTTATGGCCTTTTTCTCCTAAGTACTTTAGGCAATCTTACCAGTGATCACTGGTCTCCTCCACAGAGCATTAACCACAAAAAGCGATGTTTGAGATTAAAAGAGATGAGAAAAGTCCATTCTCACCCATACCAATTTCAAAACTCACTCACTGCTCTTATATCAATAAGGAAGTCTGTCCAATTCACAGCAGCCTACACAAAAGCATTATTAAGCCAAAAGATTAGATGACTTTCTTCTTCCATACTCATATCAACCTTGCTCCCCAAGCAGCTTTTGTAGAAAAGTTATTAAAAATGGAGAGAGAGCTAGTTCAAAGAGAGGTCTCGATCCTGAAGGATGGCATATCCCTCCTCCTCCTGCTCACACCGCTTCTCTTGTTTCCCTTGTATTTCTCAAGGCTCATTACGGAGGTGCTCAGCACAAAACAGAACTAGATTTTAGACTGGGCTGCCATCTGCATGCTGAAATGCTCCCTGCTCTTACAGAGAAACTGATTTTACTGCATCTTAAAACAGTTCTCTTTCCAGGACCACAAAAAAGATGGACTGCAGCTGTTGCAAGTGTCAGCCGTATTGACTTTATATTTGCTACTATAAGACATTCATACCTCTGCAATATTTACACAGCAACAATATTTGCACTATTCACGGCAAACCTGGCCCACTTCATTCCTGCACGTTAATGAAACAAGCACCGAGAGAACACAACTCTGCATGCCCTGTGCTTAGAATTTCATTCCTTGATCTCATTCATGGCCGCTTGCTTCCCTAATACATAATGCTCAAACAAGGCAGAATTAGCAAACAAAGATAACGTAGCAGCTGTTACACTTCCTATTAAACACTAATCCACAGTATTCCACTTTGAAAACACAGTTGCAGGGAAGCAAGACAGAGAGCACTTAGCCCTGCCATCAGCAAAGGTAAGTTGCTCTCACTGTACTCAGCACCATCTCATAGTACCTTACAGTGATTCGTAGTACCTTAAAGTGATAAATGTAATTCTTGGTGGGGATTTCTTTTCCTTTCCATAAACTGGAGACTGGCCTTCACCTGTATTTATTTTTCCAGATTTGACTGAGTCAAAAGAAAAATTGAATTAAGCAAACAAACAAACAGCCCCCCCAAAGTTCAAGATATTGCTTAGAGAACACTTCCACAAAATATCTGGAAGTAATCTTGTGAACAATGGGGTTTTGTTCTGATGCAAGCCAAAATCAAAGATATATTTTATGGGGCCTAGAATTACTCTGCCAAATAGATATCCTTGTTAATTTAACTGTTACATGAAGCAGTGGGAAGAGGAGTTGAAGGATCTCACTTTGAGTAGTGCTTTTGGGGTGTAAAGAGGCTGGAAAGAATCAGCCAAACAACTCCTGCAGAAGTTTCTAACGCACACTCTCTCTCCAACCAACTTTGTCACTGAACATGACATAACCCTCAGTCCTCCCTCAACTATGAGGTGGGCTTACCTAGATCAAGTACCAGATGAACCCTGACCATCAAAGCCAGCAAAAACATCCTTAGAATTTTCAGCAAGGGCAAAATCTCTCCCCTTTGTCTTCTTTTCAAGGCTGTTTAAAGAAAGATTTATTTTAAGTTGGACACCCAGAAAAACAAATGGCCTCTTCAAGTGTCTCTTTATTTTGTGAAATGGTTTAAATGTTCACTTCCCTTTCCAGCACTAAAGACCTCCTGATAAACAGCTCAGACTCACTGTTTGCGGAAGGCTTAGAGAGAGCAGACGCAGTTTCCCATACAGCTGTTTAAGGCTGTTTAATAGTTGTTCATGATTTAGCATCCCTTGATATTTTCAGCTTGAGCCTGAGGTTGAAGTAAGAGATTACTCAGAGCATGAATGTTTTGGAGAGCAAGAGAAGCCCATACATCATAAACTCTTTATTTGTACTTCTCATTGTGAGTACAAATTCTCAGCTCTTTCCCTTGAATGCAGAGGTCAGCACTACCAGCCCCAGCTATGCCTGGCAGCCAGCACCCTGCCAGCAGGGAGGACTGGCTGCACAGGGTACAAGCACACTCCTGGGAACTTTTCCTCCACCTCCTGTTCCAGAAGGCATCTCAGCCCAAGACACACAAAATTTTGACTGAAGGGCCTCTGTCTTCCAAATGCTACACAGAAGACAGTGCTCCCTGCAGCATTAACTGGATAACTTTAACATGTAACCTTCTGTCCCCCGGAAACGGCTGTGGTCAGTCAGGGTGCAAATGGCTGCATATGTAAAAAAACCCAATCCTTTTACAGACTCATCCCAGTCAGCCTCATCTGGATGCTCCCATTATCCGCTGAAGAGCATCCCAAAGCATGCAGGCTTTACATGTTGCCCCCTTCCCTCCCCCTTGCACTCTAGCAGCCTACCTGCACCTCTGCTGGGCTCTTCCCACACAATGTCTCCATAAACAAGGTGCCAGTTACTTCCATGGGGCTGCTGCCCTATACCCCCAGGCACTGATAAACCCTTCAGGGCTTGAGTTTATCATATGGTGGCAAGGTGCAACACCCATGAGATCCTGAGCCTAGCAAGTACATTCCTATACCTGCCTCTGCTTCCTCACTCCTCTGCAGCCTCCTGTGGGCTTAGGGCTGTGAAATTCAGCTTCTTCTGAGGCCCAGAATGCCAGCCTCTACCACCTCAGGAAACCTCCTCCTCACTCTTTAACACTACCTGTCCATGCCCAATCAGAAGTGATTTGTGTCACAAGAGCAGCCCTTCTGTTGACCTCACCTTCTCCCCACCAGCATATGAATCACTCCTGACTCTCTTAGGGTCTTTTTTTGACATAACTTCTGTCTGGAGAAGAAGTGTTCCCCTACACTTTCCCACAGCTTTGGTTACTGCACTGTTTCAAAGTGCAGCCACATGACTAGCATGCATGGAAATTAAAAGGCTTTCCATGGCTTTGCTCTGAAAAACATGAAATAGTTTAGACAAAGCTGACTGATGCCACATATGCAGAGGGACTCCAGCAATTGTGTGGCATCCACTAAAATTGACTGAGGTCCTCAGGTCCTTTCCCCACATATTACTGCTAAAGCATCAGTCACCAAGCAACTTGAGGACAAAAGCCCTAGGAGCTTTCAGGCAATGTAAAAGGGTGGTCCACAGAAAACTCTTAAGCCTTACAAATGGAACAACCAACCCTGCTCACGTGCAGCCCAAGCTAGTATCCCTGCACATTCCCAACCCATCTCTGGGTGTGTCTGCACACCCACACACAGGGTATGTGCTTTTTGACATCCTTGGCCACCAGTTAGAAAGCTTTACTTCAGCAGAGGAAGGTCTCCCATCACAGACTTGGATCTGGAGCATGCTGGAGGTGCAAGCTGCTGCCTAGCAACACAAGCGCTCTGCAGGGAGGTCAGAACATGCCCCCATCATCCCAATGCAAGAGGTCTCCTATCCACAGAGAAACACCTCCATAAGCATGGGATCCTTACTAATTTCTTGGAAAGCCATCCTTCACATCACCAATTGGAACCCTTGCTTAACCACAGATTCGACAAATCCTGAAGAGCACTGCCTTGGTGAACTGCCAAAAGTCTTCTCATGTTTGTCCAAGGGCATCACATCCCACTGGCTTACAGAGCCCCAAATCCCAGCCTGTCCCTCCGTCACCTCCTCAGCCACTTGTCTACTGAAAAGCGAGAACTTAAGCAACTATCAAACAGCTTCCTCCCCAGACTCACCTCCTGCCTCAGGTCTGGCACAAGCAAAGCTTTTCAGTCACCATGTCCTCCCCAAAGCTGGCTTGCTACTACCTCTGGAGGGAAGCTCCCTCCCATGCACGACACAGCAGCAGGGCAGGCGCTCCTCTGCTCTTGCAAATGAGGTATCTGACAGATTATCACAAACCACCAGGCAGCTGCACAGTTCTATAACCTGACAGCAAGCGCTTGGGGTGAGTGCCTGCCTCTGTCATGAACACAGCCACATGCACACCAGGTCTGGGCACCCTGAAACAGCCCTTCCCCACTCCTGTACAGGGAGCAACTCACCTCACCTTGCACCAACCTCTAAAAATACTCTGAAAACCTCAAAGCTACATGCATTCTGATGGCAATATCATAACAACTACAAATCCACACACAGACACTCTAAAAATATGATTTTTAAAAATCATCACGATAAAAACAAGAGAGTATAAACAAGAGAGTATAAAGATTGCAGAACAACACAAAGTGCCAGATTCTGCAAGGATGGTTTTTTTCTCGTGGTACAAAGCCACGGTTTGGGTGTTAACCCAGCAGAAGCAGAGGCTGCTCCAAGCACACAGCCCTTACTGTAACTTTGAGACTCTGCAGCTTACAGCGTTTTGCACCATAAACTTCGGATTCTGTGAATCCTAGCAGAGACAGCAGCCAGGGACAGGCTCTTTAAAACAGCTGCTTAATCAAGCACTTGAGAGAAGTTTCATACCTTTCAGAACGTTTCCACCAGAGTCCCAATACAAATAAGAAGCTTAACTGCCACGAAACTTTTGAAGGCATCTAGAGATTTTGGAGTCTCCCACCGTTCAGGACACCACCGCAGTACCTCAGAGCGACCATACCTCCAAAGAACTGGTACCTCTTCAACAAGATCAACCAAGCTGCAACATCCCCCCCAAAAAAGGGCCTCATGTTTGTTTTTATTTTAAATCCGCAGCATCAACATTTCTTCTGGGCAGCCCCACGCATGTTTGCGGCGCTGAGCAGAGCTCTTCGATACTAACCAAGTCCTCCCTTGGCAGCAGAGCACACTTCGGGCGCTTCCACAGCGGCAGGGCCCGATCCGGGGCTCCACGGAGTCGCCGCGCCAGCACGGACGGCCCCGGCCGCGAGCAGCCGCTCCCGACGGAGATCGGAGGGGAGGCCCCCTGAGGGCGCAGGGTTGGCCGCCCGCCCGCGGCAGAGAGCAGGAGCTGCAGAGAGGTCCCGCCGGGGCAGAGCATCGGGAGCGCCCCGCAGCAGCGAGTGCCCCGAGCTCACTTCACCCACCCCAAGGCTGAAGAGACACGGCAGCAGTTGCCCCTTAGCCCTGTCCCGCACACCGCGGGGGCGGCATAGAGACGGTATTCGTTACACCCGAACTTTTCTGGAAAAATGTTAAAAAAAAAAAAAAAAAAAAAAAAAAAAAAAAAAAACCAAACCCACGGAATTAACAGGGTAAGAGAGGCCCTGCAGGGCTTACCTCCTCGGTGGCTCCCCTCTAGGTCTCCATACTAGCGCGGCCACGTCCAAGGCCGTGGTGAGGAGAGCCGGCGGGCCCCCCGCCGCGGAGGCAGAAGCTGCGGCTGGCAGAATCGCTGCGCACCGTCCGTCTGCGCGGAGCGCGGCTTCCCGCCGCCGCTGAGGAGAAGGAGGAGCGGGCGCTACCCCAAGTCGAGTTACGGCGGGGCGGACGGGCGGCGGGGCCGCTGTGAGCGGAATGGGGCGGTGGAAACACTGTGATAGAAACGGAGAAGGGCGGCGAGGCCGCTGTGAGCGGAGCAGGGTAACGGAACAGGGCAGCGGAGATGCTGTGAGCAGAGCGGAGCCGAGCGGGACGCCGCTGCCCCCCTCACCGACGGCTCCGCACGCGGCAGGTGCGCCCGCCCGCCCCGCTCAGCAAGACGCCGCAGCGCCCCCTTGCGGCCGCTCCACGCCGCTGCCCGCCCACCGACCCCTGGTCCCTCTAGCCCAGGCCGCGCACAGCCGCCCGCTCTGGGGGGCTCTCCGCCTCCTCGCCCCGCTTCCAGCTGGCCTCACTCCGCACCGCGCCCCGGGTGACATAATGCCGCCGCCACAGCTAGACGGGGAAGGGGCTGTAGGGACCCGTGGGGCTGCGGCCAGTTAAGGTCCTGAGAAAGAGGGGGAACGCCACGGAAGGGCTTGTCTTCCTCCAGCTGTTCTATCAACCCGGAGACACCCCGGGGGCAGGAACACGGGACAAGAAACGGCGAGCCATAGGCCGAAACGGAAACAGATTTACTAAAATAAAATTATGACTAAACCCCTTAATATTCATACTAATGCTAGCAGAAAGCCAGAAAGCACACCAGTTCTAACCGCCAGTGCAGTGCAGTGTGTCAGTTTCAGCGGAGAGAGGTCCAACTTGGCACAGGGGCTGCAGCATTTGCACTAAGCTGGGAAAAGCTGCTTTCAAACTCACTGCACATTCTCATGCCATCATTAGCAGATTTCACCACACTGCCTTGAATTAGACCAGGTTAGGTTTCTCTTCCCTAACTCTGCTTCTGACATGGCACATCCATACTTCCTACAGCATGGTAGTGTTATTTTTAGTTTGCCTGTGCTGCTTTTTGTTCGCTTTTAAATATCTTAGAATAGCTCCATGCAGAATATCATCTGCTTCTCCATTTTGCTTAGTCTTAGGAGGACACTGGTTTGTTGTGATGCAGGCAGAAAAACCAGAGGCCAAATTTCTGTAAGTTCACATTGCACATTGACTGTACAATGCCATTGCTTGGGCTGGCTCGTACTGTGTCACAGGGCATGTGACCCCTGCAAGGCTGCAAACACCAAGCCACACAGCAGCAAGCAGCTCACAACCTAAACACGCAAGCAGCATACAGGCAGTCACAGGAAAACATCTTTCTCAAGAGAGCCTCACCAGAGAAATGTGTGTCCCCTCAGCATCATCCTCTCAAGCCAGGACAGCTGAGAAGAGCCAAATCCTGCTCAGTCACACCCACCCACCTCAGCTACGCATCAGTGTCAACATCTTTGCAATTACTGATGTCAAAGCCAAGAAAACACTTGGCTCTGCTTTCAGGTCTTTATCACATATGCAGAGCCGACAGTTAGAAACGTTGCCTTGTTACCTATAAACAAAGCAAATCTGAAATAATGTCACGCAGGGCCAACAAAAGTAGCAGCACTTTCAGTGATTTCTCTGAGTATAACCATCATCTAAGACCTCTTTTGACTTGAGGAAGTGCTAGGGACAAACAGCGTACAGTTGCTTTGTTCAACAAGGTGAGGCCAAGAACAACCAAACACGACACCTTTTCCTAGCTGTAGGGAGGGCTCAGGCACACACAAGGTACTCTTGCAGACAGTAACGAGCCAAACTATTGTAGTGCAGGAATATGACAAAAATCAATAAACTAGCCCATTTTTACCACCTATATAAATCTTTTCACTAATTAGAAAGAGTCAATATATTGCCAGGAGACCTTGCTTCTCCATGTGACACAGACTTCTTCACCAAGATGCTAATACCTTTGCTGCAATTTGTAACCTCTGACACTTCAGCTACTCTTTCATTTCTCCTGGCATGATTACAGTGTAAAAGTGCTATTTTTAAAATTATTTATCAAGTCACTTACTAAAATCACTTTTTAGCTGAATTAAAAGATTAAAAGCCTAGAAATAAAACACCCCATGGACTTTGAAATATGTGGTTAGGTAAAGCTGTATTTAATGATACCTTGGATTTATTTTAACTTTAAATGAATACGTAAAGCAGCATCATTAGACATTCTTCAGCATTTTATAAGTCAGAAACCTTAATTATTATGCTACACTATATTAATGTACACATTATTCATAAAGAAGAGGGGGATATACTACTGGCTGATTTTTTTTAGAACTAATTTTATTTCTCATATTCTGATCTCATCTCAGCCCATCGTGGAAAACAATCCATTGCCAGACGAGTAATGTGATATACAGCTGTCAGTCTTTAGGTAGGCTCAGCAGGAATGAAAAGAGGAGTGTGGTGTTAATGGAGTTGAATACAGAGCAGAAGAGATCAGCCTTGAGAGGAACTGTAGGAACAGCCTGCCATGCACTGAGCATTACACTCATATCTGATATACCATTAAAGAAGTAATGAGACCTATTTTGGACTCTGTACCTATGTGTGAGTTTTTTTAAATAGGTGTGATAAAACAGGCTAGGGAACCCAGCTCAGACATCTCAGGAGCACTGTGTGTTGCAGACACACAGAGAAAGAACAGAGAATAATGCAGCTGATGCTGATGAAAATGGGAGAGAGAAAAATTATTCACATGATAGTACTTGGCCATTCTAGGAAGGGGTGCCCAAAAAGAGTGATGAACTTGAGCAATGTCAAGCAGTAAGCCTGTGGAGAGCCAGGAACTGTTTGCATCACCTCCAATCCCATTTAGTTTTCCAGTCCTTGATTTGTTAAATCTTTCCACTCTTTCTGCTAACGAAATTATTTCATGATGGAGTATTCTAAGGTTTTACTCCAGTGCCAGAGAATTCAGTGAAAAAGACTTCCACCGACTTCAGTCAGCTTTGGAAGAGTCCCCAGACACATTTTGTTAATCAATTTTAATCAATCTATGCATGGACTCACCCACATCCCTTACAATTAGATTGTGGCCAAACATCCTTTTCTGACTGCCACGAGCAGAGCTTGTCCTCCCAGCTGCTCTTTTCTCACCTGGCAAGGATGGATGGATCTACCAGCTGAGAGACTTGCACTCTGTCCTCCGTCAGTCAAATCAGACAGGCTTAGTTTGACTTTAAACAGCAGAAATTAAAGAGCTCCCACCTGAGCAGGTTGCTTGGCAGAGCTGGGGTACAAAGTGAGCAGCCTCCAGCATGAGTAGGGTAATTTGAGGGGACATAAATTGCCCTACTAAACCCTACCACTAACAGAGCTAGTTGTGAAGGGGACATAATCTGTGGCTGTAACCAGACCTCCAGTCTTGCCATGAACCTCTCTTTCTGAATCTACATGACTCTCACATCTTTCTTGCCTGAACAGGAAGATGATAGGATGAGAGAATTTATAGCTGTGTAAAGTCCCATTTATTGACAGTTCTTTTGTATATAGCAGCACAGATTCAGGTCTGACCTTCGGGAAATTTGTCCACATGTGGAAACTATGTGTATATGTATGCTCCTACTCAGAAGAGACAAGAGACCTTGTGATGACCACCATAAGCAAGAGGAAATAAGGCTGAAAGCTAAGTCTATTTCTCTGAAAACAGCAACTCTTCCCAAAAATTCATTTCAGCAGACAGTGATGTAAAGATGGTAGACAACTCTAATACAGCCAAGCATAAGCATCCAGCCTCCCTAAGACCAGGTTACAGTGACAGACCTGCAGATGCTGCAGAGCATCACCCACTCCCATGCTGCATCCACCATCTCCAGCCACACTGCATCCTGCTGCCCAGGGCCCCATGCTCTCCGTAGGCTGCTCTGCCAGCAGCACCCACATTGCTGGAACAGAGAGAGGCGGAAGTGCAGATCCACAAGGATGTGAGATGCTGATGCTGCAACAGCAGAGCACGGAAGGGAGCTCATCACAGGAGACTTGGCAGGGCTGCATTTACACAGGACAAAAGCCAAAGCAAAGAGAGCCTGATGTGAAAGGCATGAGGAGGACATCGGCAGCTGGATAGCACCGGATGAAGGATTAGCTATAGGAAGGAATACACTGACACAGAGAGAATCACGCCTGGCTAGTAGCAACCATGATTCTGATCACCACTTGTCAGGAGATAAATACAGAGCTGCATAGTAACATACTTCCAGTTCAGCTCTGCAGAGGGTTTTAACAGGGTGCCAGTTCCCTTCAGTTGGAGGAACTCACACAATAATGTCACTGCTGTTGGCTGAAGTTGCATGCAGACAGCATAAAGCAGCAGTAAATGCCAAGATTTCAAAAATCGTTTTGCATCTGACATTCTTCTGGGTTATTTCAAGTGAAAGATAAATGCACCATCTTCCAAGCAGTAATCATATTTGATACCAACAACATACACAAGTAGTTGAGTTTGGAATAGGGTAACTTTCTCGCTTTTATGCTTGAAAGCTGAAGATAAAATTATTAAGCATTTTGCATGTAGAGTGTAAGAGGAGTGACTGCTCTACGTAAGTATATGGATTGGAAAATAGGAATTCTATTCCCCAAAGAGTAATGGCCTTATAGCAGAGGTAATGTCTTCATGCAGTAGGCATTGTATTTTTGTAAAAGGAAAAAGATACGGCATGTTGACTGTTTACCTCTCTCTCTCTCTCGACTGGTCAGCAGTCAAGAAAACAGAAGTAAAAGCACTGTTTGGGATTAATTAAAATCAGACACAAATCCTAACTTTGCCTTCATCCAGGACACAGCTACGAAGCCTGTTAAGGAAACTGCCCAAATGGAGAGCTTTTTCTCTTGTGTGGAACAGTTTGTGGAGCAGGAATGTAAAATCCATTAACAGTGGAAATAGTTCCATTTCCCAGGCTAAGACAAATGCTGCCTTTGAATATGTATTTTTCTTTCCAACGGGAGAACCAATAATCAGATAGGAAAACGCAGGCTAGGGGGAAGAAGTAAAATAATGAGCACATAATTAGTAAAAATAATGAGCAACTCCTCCTGGTGATTTCTGTCATCTGGACAGGACACAGGTATGCAAGCAATTGATCCAGCAGTTCTGAAACTTGTGGTGAGCACCAGCAACATTCTATAGCAGATCAGTTCCTAATAATAAAGTCCCTCCATGAGCCCCTCATTTCTCCACTCTTCATCCCTTTCAGTTGTGTTCTACCTACCAGCAAAACTATGGTTGGAAGAGATAGGGAGACAAAAGATTCAATGCAAGTTGTGCTTCTAACCTCTCGTGGGTTTTAGAGAAGCTAATCAACATTGGATTCACTTGGATTCCACAAATCATTTTTGTTTGGCATTATCTAATCACAATTGCAGAAATGCCACTGCAATACAGAGTTTGGCAAACTCATCTTGGAACAGCTCATTTGGTGCAAAGTTAGATTATATTTTAACTTCAATGACGAGAAATTACTGAGAAGATGACAAGCACGGTTAGTTTTAGATGGCAGAAGCTGAGGAAAAAGAGGTAAGTTACCTAAAATGATCTCATCATATTTTGTAACTTTGTCCTCATAAAATGCAAATTTCTGCAAGTGGATGGCTTGAAAAACCTAGTTTCAAAAGTAAAAGGGAATAAAGCCTAGAAATCAACAAATACTGATGTTGCTCTTCTATGTTTTTCTATCACAGATTTTTCTTCCCCTCTCTATTTTTCAATGGTGCTTCTAGAAAAGTAGAAATTAGTACAGCATTTTCTTTATGTCTTTGTGTTTATAGTAAACAACAGAAGTTTTAAATATGTTTGTAAAAATCATACTGTTTTGCATTTCTGCTCTGCTCAGATTATCATATTTCAGGCCACAGAACAGAGCAAATTATAACAATAAAGGGAAGAATACAACAAATGTTCTGAAACTCTGGACTGATATCAAAAAACCACAAATTAGTTTTCAGGACAGAAGCTACACATACATGGGGTAGCTTATACTTCATTGAATAGTGGAAGATTTTCCAGGTCAGCTGGCAAAAGAAAAAGAAAAATGTTTCTTCAGATGAGAATGAAATGGAGTTTCAGGGCAGGAGAGAAATGTGGTCAAAATAATAATAATCAACTCTAAGTGCTGTTCAGAGATAGATAAATTGTGGATTAAACCTATATACCTGGATCATACTGTGAAGAAGTGTCTCTTTTTCAAGTTGCCCAGCACTACCACTAAAATGTAAAGTTCAAGGTTAAATTGTAGAGTCTGATTATTTTGCTTCCCAGAAAGATAATGGGTTTCAGCTCAAGCAGAAGCACTGGGCTAGCCTGACATACATAAAAGGAGAATTTTGCTGTTCCCACATGTCTGCACAAGGGTCCTCCCTGGCTTTGCCCACTCACATGCCGCAGTCAGTGATGGGGCTGCCAAGAAGCACAGAAAGAGCCAAACATGTTAAATGACCTGTGTTGTGTAGCCACAGCAGCACAGCTCCTGGCTAGGATAGCTCATGCCAGGTTCCAGGTGGAGAGGGTTGGAGAAGGGAGGTGTAGGACTCTAGTTTGGCTCATTTGAGCACAGCCCTCAGAGGCCAGAAGCATGAAACAGCTCACATGCCAAGACCCTTTCCCAGGCCCTTGCTTCACCTTGTAGGCAAACGTAGGCATAAAGATCCTCTAGCTTTTCTCCAAGACAGTATTTTGTAGAAAAAAGGTTCCTTCATTTTTCTGTGGTGTATATAAAGAAGTACATTTGTCAAGAAAAAGGTAGTCCACACTTACACACCTGCATTACCACCTGTTCACCTGGCAGCCTGCTCCAGCATGACCTCTCCTTTATCACATCAGTAATTCAAATCTGGTGTCAATAATTCAAGGTCTCTCTAAGCATCAGTGGCCATATCCTATGGATGAGATCAGGTGAAAAAAAAACCACAATAGTAAAACATATTGGCAGCAGTCAATAAAGCAAAGATATGCTAAAATATTTTTTCCAGCCTTACCTGTGTTAATGCCCAGTAACAAACACTTTTCAGGACGTTTGTTGTTGGGGTTTGTCATCCTCTGCTGTCCATGCATTCTAAATCACACTACCTCTGTGAAGAGAAACATTTATGGAAGTAAAGGGATATGATTTAATCTCGGATTCAAAAACTAAATAGTGGCTTTAGATACAGCATTTGGGTTTTTTTCCACTATGCCTAAGCCAGTCCTGCCCTCCAAGCTGTCAATGAGTTCATTTTCTCAAAAGCAATGAGTGTTATCAAAGACAAAAAAACCAAAAAACAAAAAAACCCCAAAAAACAACAAACCAAAACAAGTCAGTGGAACTAGAGCTAATGGCTTCAAAAACACCTTTGATTGCCAATGCTTTTGGCTTGTGATAACACAGTAATGTTCTAAAATTGGCTTGAATTTCTATAAGAGCTGTTCAGTGTATTCCAGACTTGAAAGTTTCTTACCTATGTAAAAATGCCAGTACCTGGAAATGTCAAGCACATTAGAGTTATAGCCTGCCTTAAAGGGAACAGAACATGCATGCTGAAACTACTTGTTTAATTTCTATTTTGAGTATTAATATTCCCTGGGAGAAAACAGGTGGAAGACAAGTGCATAGATATGTCTGCTCCATGCAGGCACACACTGCTTATGCTCTCCAGCATCCACCTCCACCAAACCTCTAGTGTGCAGCTTGCATCACCTTGCTTAGGGCCAGGGGCACCTCTTGTGCTTCCAAAATAAAGAAACCAGTATTTGTAAATCAATGTATTGCACCAGACACCTGAGCAAAGTGGAGATGTGAGTTGTCTTGGAATGGGACATGAGATAGCTGCAGCTCAGTTAGAAGAATCACAGCACTTACTTCAGAAGAAACAAAGAAACATCCTTTGCAGTGTAAACTCTACGGTTCAAAACCTTTTCAGAGGTGGACATGTCCCAAGACTCAAGAAAAGGGCAGGTGCTGGGAAAGGGCAGGCTCTTTGCTGAGCCAGGGAACAGCATGAAGAGGAGTAAAGGGAGATGTCTGAAATGGTGGGGAGATGGGAACATGGTAAAAACAACTGAAAAGTGAAGAACAGAGTGCATCCTGGTGGAGAAACCCAGGCCAGAATCTCTTTTAAGACTATGAAAAGGGGAGTGGAAGCAGATCAAATGTAAAACTGAGTGAAAATCTTGCTTTATGGAAGGATTCTGGTGGTTAGCACATTCAAAGGGCCTCAGAGAGGCTGTTCATTAGGAGCCCTCAGGTTGCAGGATCTGCTCAAATACCTCAACCCATGCAGCAAAGCCTTCTCTGGAGGGATGAAGACAGAATTGCTCAAGCACTGAACTCTGTAAACACCAAAGGAAACACAGAGAGTGTGTCTGGAGAGTGATGGGAACAGAGACAGGAAAAATGTTACAGGAAAGCACCATAATTTGAATAGAGATGCTGTGAGGATGACTCAGTTTAAAGACTATTGCAATACATTCAAGACTTGAAAGCTACAAACCATTGACTGACAGATTTCTGAAGTACATTTCAAGTCCATTTCTCTTCCTAATCTTTATGTTAAATCCCTGGACTCAGAGATTTGATGGACTGCTGTCAGAATGGCAATCAGTGGTAGCCTGAAGATTGTTGTAACTTCCCTGTTCCTTAGAGAGGGACTAAGAGAGTGTCATGCTGTCTTTGGGGATCTGAGGTCACTGAATCATGTCCTCCTTGGAGTAATCAGAACCCAAAGAAATAATAGAGATAACACTTTTCCTGGTGAAAAGGAAAGAATTTTGAAGGACTCCTCAGATTCACAGAAGTGACTTTCCCACTGTTCCTCTGATAGAGCTTGCCATTCCTTCCTCTGCCTTACTGTCACCACAAATCTGGCACAACTCAGGCAGCAGAAGTAATCCACTAAAGGTGATGAACGCAATATACAATGTTCTCAAAAGTTCTCAGATCAAGGTTTCTTAAAAATAAAAATTGTAGAGCAAGAATCAGTGTTCAAGGGCAGTCAATCACTTGTCTGAATTATATCCTGCCTTTAAAATACACAGTGGATAACAGTGTTTAAATGGTCTCTGTAAAAGCTACTATGTGTACTATACCTTGACATTAAGTCCACAATGAAGTACTTACCTTCAGGTTTCTTCCCATTTATAGGTCTTTTATTGTGCTTCAAACTAATCAACTGCTCCAGAATGTAAAAAGAAAAAAAAAGAAAAAAGCAAACGTATGATTTACTGCCAGACTCCCAGTGAGCAAAGGGCACACACCCATCACTGCAGGCAAGCAACAAGCAACCAAAAGAAAAATGATTCTGAGCAACAGAGGAAGGAGAGAGAGAAGAGTGTGGGCTGGCCAGGGAGTTAGCATGCAATAGCTCATTAATATAAGTGCGTACAAGGCCAGTACAAGGGGTTGCTACAGGGCTGCAGTGGCATCATGGCATATATGTACAGACAAGAGGCCATTAGCTTCCAAGAACCACTTATTTCTCCCTTTCAGTAAAAAAGCAATGGGCCCCAAGCTCACAAAGCACATGGACAAATGCTTAGCTTTGGTGGATCCTGGTGGCTCTGCCAGGAGGTCAGCAAGTTCTCTTCCCAGGTAAGGCTCCTCCCTACAGGCTTTTCACCACTGGCCAAGAGTGGGCTACTCAGTTACAACAGTTAGGATGCTTTACACGGCACTCGATCCTGCACCAACTGGAACTGAGTATCTCCTGTCGCTTTCAGGGGCAACAGAATTCTTTGGGGATATTCATCCAGCTTGGTGACCTTGTTGCAATAGTATAACATCAAAAACCAACACTAATTTCTTCTGGTTCCAAAAATTTTCCTTATGATTGCCTTGTGACTTAGATCAGAGATCGATTTTCACTGACTCATTCCTTTATAACATTCTTCTCTCACCTGCCCTTCTGCACACTCAGAGCTAAGGCTGTTCCCTCTCCTCTCATTTGTGGGCAGGCTGAAAACGGTTTGCTTTGCCTGTTATATTAAGATCTCTTTGGTTTCTCCTTAGGAAGAGCACTCTGGGCAGATTTTTACAGTTCCTGGTTGAACCTGAAAACTGATCACTAGCCTATTTTGAGTATGTGACCACTGCAGAGCTGGGCCATTTCAGAATAAAATTGTCTCTGGGAACCACAGACATCCCTTACCAAATAGCAGTACCTTTAGACAGAAACTATTCAGGTTAGGGGCTGCACCTTCATTATTTATAAAAGCAAAGATTCAAGCTATTAGGTCAGCAGTGAACAAAGCAGGAAAAAAGAAAATGTGGCTACAGAAAAGCACCCAGGAACCACGTCAACACAACTGTGAGCCCAGCTCGGGCAGAGGGTGAAATTGCTGAGGCACCGTTTCACACTCTCCAGGGATGACACCGCAGCTTCACAGAGTCCTGCAGATGTGCATTCATCCTTCACTGCATCCAGCCTGCAGCAAACCCAAAGGACATGAATGCACTGCTAACCATAGGCACCTCTTGCATTACTCCTCTAGTCTCTTCCAGTGCAGCTTGTTTGCCCTCTGCTCACTGTCCAGCCCAAGCTGAGCTGGCTACAAACACTGCTGTGGCCCTGCTCTAGAGAGATCTCCTCTGACACTGACAGTTCAGCCTTGTGAGGGAAAGCACTTTCGGCCCCTTAGCACGTCATCTCATGTTTCTCAGTAGAAAATTAACATTGCACATATCTAATTAATGTGAAACAGGGATAAACAAGCAGATTGCTTACTTCAATTATGTGCACAGTGCCCGCAGGGTTACCATTTAAAAATCACAAAGAAAATAGTCAAAATGAGTAAAAAGATAGAGACAGCAGTATACAATCTGCAGCTTACCTCGATGATGACTAAAACACCTCTGCCAAGAGTGAAAAGAGAGAGGTTATTCTTGGCAAATGAGTGTAATCCAAAATTTTTCAGTCATCTGTAAATAACATTTACCTCGAGCAGCTTTACATAATTAAATTACTTCCTTATGAGTATTGCACAGACCCATCTGCATAAAGAAGGAATAACTTGCTCAAAATGAAGACAGAGAAGGAAAGCAAGCAGAAGCTCTTCATTAATTTACTTAAATTCCCCCAGAGGCAGTCACTCCAGGATCCCCCAAATTCCATGAAGTCAAGCAATTGCCTTCCTTGCAGCTTAACTTACCAAAGGAAGCATTACCTGGACAAACAATCCTCTCTCTAAGCAGCTTAACAAGTTTGTGTAAATGTTTGAGCTGCTGTAAAGAGGCAAGAAAGTCATTCCTTATCCTATTTGGAAAGGTAAACAGTTTTCTTGTTATTTTGAGTCCTTCAACTATTTGCACTACTAAAGGGATTAGATGAACACTCTGTGGGATGGCTATTTTGGGTGACAGGACTCAATTTAGCAAAAGGTTTGAAACTAGGAGTGAAGAGTGGTTTCCAATTCACTGATTTTAGCAATCAGATACAAACTCAAGAACTTCGAGTGACTTCATTTGCATTTAGTAAGAATGTTAGTGAGACTGATGATCGAAAATCATTGTTCAGCTGCACCTGAAAATTAAAATATCCAACAATGTCAGCATATTGCATTCCCCTGCTACTCCTCTCTGTAAACTAGCTGACTGGGAAAACAAAACAAAACCAAACCCCACCAGAGTTATTTTTTTTTATACCTTCTGCATTCAATAGATGTCTGTGTTCAGGACTAAGCAGAATGGGTTGAGACATGTGGCATTTCACCTTTCACCTCTTCAGCTGGTTCATGTCTTATTAAGAATATTTCTCCCTTACAAAAGAAAAAAAAAAAAGCTACAAAAATATAGTAATTTTCTGTTCAAAGGTCTCTATGGGGCAGGAGCCTCACTGATGAAAATTTAGCTCTACAATATCAGAAAAGGATAATCGCTTCTTGTGAACTACTGACTACTCTCCTGGCAAATCAGATCCTCCACATATAAGAAGCCAGCTGTCAATTCTGCTTCTCAGTGCAATGAGAAATTGCCTGTCAACCATATTAGACATGAAAGGTGCCATTAAAGATGGCTAGATTCGGAGCTCAGTAGCACAGGAGGGCATTGAACCAGACTGTCGTCCAGCTTTACCCACAGAGGCAGTTCGAAGAGTGTGTTCACACTGTCCCACACAGGACACAGCAAATGCAGATATGACAGCTAGTGTGCTGGTTTGAGGCTAATTGCAATATTTTAATGGAGAAAATTATATTATAGGCTGTGGCAAGAAAACAATGGTGATGTCTACTTCACTCATAGGCTTGCTGAGATGTTTAAGACTAAGAACATAAACATAGATAAGACACTCAGGCACAGACACTCTCAGGCTGTCTAGCTTCTTGCCTTCTCCTCCCTGCTGAATAACCTCACTAGCCACTGTCCTTCTAACCCCCCTGCCCGATCCTCCAAACTCACCTTGCGCATAAGGCAAACTGTGGGGTAAGGTATAGGGGTGGGGAGAGGGTAGAAGGGTGGTTGGGAGCCCCTCCTGGGGTCTCTGATTTCTGGGAGGGGTGTTGCGTTTCTGTATTACCTTTAACTTGTATATTTCTGTAAATTTTACTGTCTATTGTGTATATCTCTGCTTGTATATTGTGCTAAGCTGTAAATAGAGCTTCAGTCCTTAACTTCCAGCCGGCTGAGCCTAGTCTGGGTGATTTTGCAAAGTGTGGGGGGCAGAGAACTCCCAAACCGTCACAGCTAGCTGAGCTACAGAGCTTCCAACCATGCACAGAGATCATCTGCCCAGCATATCTCATGCCCAAACCAACAGGCCAAAAGGAAGCAACAAGTTTTTGTTTGTCTAAATGAATACACCTTGCAAACCTGGCTATTTCTTTGGTAACTACTGAGTTCTAACACACAGGTCAGAATCTAGCCCTGGGTTTGTAAAAGTCAATGCAAACTGCATCAAGTAGCTCGACCTACTTTTCTCTGTCTATCTGGAATGCATCCTTACTCTGCCAGTTTGTACTAAACGTATCCAATTCTCCCAGGCTCCAGAGTCACAGGTACAACTCAGCGCCACAAGATAACTAAATCATATGCGTGACTGAAATACCCCAGATAATCTAAAGCATGCAAAAGAGCTGTAATCAATTTTAGAACAAAGTAAAGCGTGCAGTCATTTATCCTACATCCACTAATATCTAAAGATAAATAAGGTCATGCATTAAATATTTCTGTCACTTTTGTTCCAGTGGTGAGAATCTTCTAGCAAGTACCAGAAAGGAAAAATAAACATCAATGAAGTGCAGGCAACAATCATAGAGGTCAACAAAAAAAGCCACCTGGTACAGTATGCTTGCATTCAGTACAGATTTTCCCACTTACCCCCCCTTTCCAACAGGGGAAAGGGTGAATTTTGGCAATTCCATCAAGTGAGCAGAACCACAGGAATCAGAATTTCATGATCTGTATCCCAAATACAAAATCAAATAAACTTTCCATTACATAGGCACAATCTCCTCTGATAGAAAGGGTCAGACACTTGCCATAGGAGAATAGAACAGGGAGCTTGCTTTCTCAAGTTAGCTGATTCCAAGGAAAGTATTAAAAACAAATGCAAATTCAGTATTTTTGAGCCTGCACAGTCATTTCAGAGCACATGGTATAACAAACCTCATGAACCTTTACCCTGCTTAGCACTTCTTATAAGACATAAGGGAAAGACATACAGTTTTGAAAGCTAAATGTTGTTCTTGGCATACTCTTCACTTCAAGTTTCGTAAGACTTTTGAAGGAAGTTGCCTGCTTCTGCCTTTGAAACAGCCTCCTCTGATACTAGCTAGAACATGAAGCTAAATTGCTTTTAAATTAACTGAATAGATCAGTGAGTGTGGCATGTAAAATCCTCACCTGTTTTGTATCTAAGAATATCCTCTAACAACACAGCATCTTGTGGAATGCAGGTTAAGTTTTGCACAGTATGAAAAGAATTCCTTTCTCCATTTCAAGCCTGTCTCCTTTGAGTTTCATTGGGCATCTCTTTAATATCCTGCAAACACAGAGTGAGGAATAGTCTTGCTACCATTTCTGTGCCATCCATTATTGTACATCCTTCTGTCACACTCTGCCTGCTCTCAGAATTAAGTGGAGTTTATCTTGCCTAATACTGTCTTGAATGAAATTCCCCTTTTGTCTGTAACCATTTCAGCTGCCCTTTTGGCCCCCTGTCACTTTCAGCTCTAGCCCCACTTGTAAGAAGATGATTTGGCATCCATTTCAACAGCTACAAAAGAGCAGTAATACAAAGGTCTAAAACAGGAATACGATAAGCAGGGAGGCTCCCATGTTATTAATATTTATTTCATGCTGGTTATCAGAGGCATCAGCTGAGCCAGAGTCCTATTGTGCTAAGCTACACAGCCATGAAGTACATGACAGTCCTTGCTCAAAGGACTGCATCCCGAGGGATGTAGACATCTCAGTGAGAGAGAACTCATATTGCAAGTTTACTTGTCTAATGCAAACTCATTGCCTTTCAACTTCCCAGTAGATGCAGCCTGGTTCAGTGAGAGCATGGGGTGTGTTTGATAGTAAGAGCACTTACATTTCATTCCTCACAAAGTGGGATGAAATGATGCTTTAGAAGCATCATTTGATACTTTCAGAAGCATCAAGTAAATAAACAGAATGTCTAAATCTCATTTAGAAAGTAACAATCAAAGCACCTGAATGACTTGGACACAACCCATCCCTTACAACCTCTGCTGCTTTCTGCTAAACCAGCTGTATACGAGTGCCAGGACAAACCATTGCAGTGCCTGAGCTCATCCCTCTCCTACAAACAACTCCTGCTCTGTGTCCTCCCAGCCACCACCTCCTCCTTTGCCCTGTGACTCCTCCTCATCTCTTTGCTCAAGCTGGAGAGTATGCAACAGCCCCTAGAAGTGGACAGGCATATTTGTTTGCCCACATTTCTCTGCTGGGAAGAGTTTGGTGTGAGAGGGCCCTGTTACCACAGGAAAAGGCAGGATGCTTTCTATATAGACATAAAGATGGCTCCACAACAGCTCTGCATGCTGTGTATGTGGCCATTTTAGCAAGTAAAGCAGGATAAAGTGAGAAGGGACACTCAGAAGCAGACAAACAGCTTGACCGATGAGCACCATCACCCCTCAAGTACAGTTCGGAGAACATAAAACCAAACAGAGTAAAAGAGCCAAAGCAGTGATGGAGAAAGTCCTTGAGACATGAGAGGACAATAGGCAGCCCTTGATTGTTTTTCTTTCATTAAGAGCATATTAGAAGTAGTCACTTACTCAAGAGGCAGGCAAGAACATCCAATTTCCTTTAATGATTAAGGAAAAGGTTTTACCACCCTTGCTAGAAATGTCAGCTTGTCCACAATGACTCAGCCCATCCCTTTCTAAATATCTTTCTGATTTTGAGTGGGATCAGTCTCCTTTATCTGCCTGTTTTCAAATGTGAAAGAGCAGGTGGGCTCCTAATACAGTAGCAGAAATGGAACACAGGTGACTGCAAAGCTGCAGGTCATAATTCCTGCAATGCTTCAGCATGAAGAGAGCGTGAAACAGTTTTAATACAATTACCCAATTATAAATGTGCCTGGTTCTTGGCCTTGCACTTCCATTTCCCATGACACAGGCAAATCAACCAAACACATCATCAAAAGCAGTAGCAGGGGGTATAGTTATCAGGCATTCTAAAATGGATAGTAAATTTTAAAAATCCCAACTTGCTGTAGACTTTGGGATAGAGAAACTGCTGAATAGAAGCCGTGCTGGAGCCATGAATAAGACATGGCACTGCAGTTAATCCTGTTTTAGAACAAATGCATTAAACATTTATTACACCAAATGTTAGTTTAAAACAATCATTTTTCTCTCTGTCCACTGGAGATCAGTTATTCATTTAAAGCTGATGAAGCTTCCCTAATTTCAACATCATTATTTCTATGCACACATACCAGGAGCCATTATATTTTAGATTCACACAATAACATTGCTCGATTTATTTCTCACACTTTCTATCTCCTGTTGCAAACCTGTATATTGATCATGAACATTTAATTTTAAAGTTATTTTCTTAATGTCCATCTTCTGGAAATACCTGCATGGCATGCACGAGGGGAAAAAGTCAGCTTAGAGTAATACACACAGATTGATTATTTCTGAGCTGAATCATTTCTGCTCTTTTCTTTTTCCTCAGATTTTGTTTAACTTGTCATTCATCATAGTTTTTTTTGTACTTTGTTATTTGCCAAGCTATTTACTTACCTTCCTACCTGAAGGCAAGGATGTCAGCCCATGTTTTCTCACACCTGTGTTATCCCCTAACAGAGCTGGAGGCTGGACTAGCTCTTGCTGGTGCCCGCTGGCACCATCCATAGTTGAGAGTCTGGAGGCTGTTGGTCCCACACTGCCTTGCCAACATGGAGCTGAGGCAGTAAGCAGCCCTAGTGCTGCCTGGGCTTTTCAGAAGACAAGCATAGGATGGCCAGCACTGACTACAGGACAGCAGGGATGATGTCTTAGTTAATAATGACTGCTGAAAAGGGCAATTGAATCATTACCTTTTAAAATACATTAATTTACAGTAATTAACATACAGATCCTATCAGATTAGGACCAAGAAAATTGCTGCCCTCTACTGCTGGAAAGAAATATGTGAATACCGAAAGACTTCCAAAAGCAAGCTGCAAACTACAGTTACCTTGAGGAAGTTTATCTCAAGTGCAAGCCAGGCTTGCAAGTGTGTGTGGGAAGGGTGGCTGTCACACACAAGCAAGAAGGTTGTGACCTTGCAGCTTGAGGGTCAGGATATCAGGCTGGGCAGACAGTCAGAGTGCTCTTTGTGCACTGTAAGCAAGCGTTTCTCATCAACAGAGGAAGAGAAATAGTAAGGTTAGCAGGCCTCTTTCACACTACCCCATGCAGAGCTGTACTTTGAAAAAATCCCCTGGTGCCTGAACAGCTCCTGATTATGACAAACAGACACTTCCCATTGAAGGAAAATGGCTTAAATCTTGGGGAAATCTTTTACTTTGGATTTTCCATTTGCTTAACATGTCAGTGATATTTTTCTCTCTCCTCCAAACTCAGCTTTACCCCCTTTATAACCACTCAGATGAGTTAAAGGGCATGAGGCAGTCTTCCACATGTCACTGCTGGTTTGAGGGAGGTTAACCCAATAAAGACCTTATGTTATCAAGGATTCATACATAAACTTTATACTGGTCTGCAGGCAGAGGTTACTCCTGAGAAAGGCAGAAAGAGAAGATTGTAACAAGGGGAGGACATAAGAGTCTGGAATAAGTATATTCATTCAAAGCTTTGAGGGTAGAACAAGAGTCCACAAACTGAAATTCCCACGTCCTGTTTCAAATTGCTGTGCCTGTTCGAGTGTCCTTGTACTTTCCCTCAGCCATGGTCAGTCTCAAACTCACACTGATGTTCTACATCAACAGCTTATTTTCCCTCCAAAGCATTTATTTCAACAGCTGTAGTCCCTGCAGGAGCAGCACCTCTGGGGATTATATTTCCTTGTGCTCATATGAAAGCTGTATGACTCCATCAACCACCCTCAGTCTCCCTGGCATGTTGCTTCTTTAAAGGCTAATTTTTCCACTTCATTTTCAAGCATATCATTGTCTTCACTGCATGTGCCCAGCACTCTCAAGAATCCTGCCTGCTCTGCTCAGTCAAATAGTCTCTGCCTAATTCCATACACTTCACCCTTGCTTGTGCTTTTGCTCAAAGATCACCATTTCTGCACTTCCTCTCCCCCTCTCTGAATCAAATAACAAAAAATTACATGAGAGGACAGGAAAATACCTTTGCTACATTATGAGATACATGCATCAGGTCCAGCTCTTTTAACTGGGTCATTGTTTTGTTTGCTTTTCCAGGAAATTGCTCATCCATCTGGTGTGTTACTTCTGCCTTAGGTGAGCTCCACTAGCTCTAAGATTTGGCCAATTTTCTTATAATATTCCTTCTCCACAGTGAAGAGAGCAAGCAGCATGTTTTAGCTTTCCTCTTGGATATCCACTGCTTTTGCAGAGCACCAGGACACACAGCTGCAGAAGAACACCTTTGGTAGCAGTTTTCACAAAGTCTTTGTCCTATAGGAAAAAAAAAAAAAAAGTCAAATTTGCTCAGTCCAGCTCTGCACCAATCTCCCCAGAGCAGCTGCAGCTGTTCAACTCTCTCCTGACAGCAGAGATGCCACCACCCATCTGCATGTGTGACTCCACTGGTAGTGGAGAGACAGACAGAGGAACAAGACCAAATCAGACCTGTCTGAACTACAAGTCACAATTTCCTCTTAATTCTCAGAATCATTTTACTCTGTCTTGGACACAAAGCAGGTGAGAACATCACTTAGACCTCAGCCTAGACCTCAGAGCAGCAGTAATTAAGAGGGTGAAAACCAATCATTTTCTTGAGTAGCTCTCTCTTTCTCCTGTACACAAACTGTGTGCACCTTGTTGATTTATGTCAGCAATTAAAGACTACCCTTTAATCACAAACACTTTCATGATATAGCTGATACTCAAAAGTATCTGAAATGCCCAAACCAGTCTTCCCATTTCCCACCACCAGTGGGTTGGGGGGGGGAACCAACCGAAAAACAGCCACTTTGGTAAATATATTTCCACATATGTAGACAAAACCAAGCCCAGAAACAAATGTCAGAGGCAGCCACCATGCAGTTATCAACATCCTCTTCTGGGCCACTCTCCTCCTGGCTCTTGTGATGCCTAATGCAAGACCAAGCTGCAGTTCATGGGTATAGAGAGAGACAGGCAGTTGTCCCCCACCCAAAAATACACACAGAATAAACAGACATCTGCACCTGCAATTTCCTCCTGACACTACTAAGTATGAGGCTTTAGGGCTGGGCATCTAGCATCATCCAGCTGCAGCTGGGGACAGAAAATACGAAGGTTTGGCTTTCTGTCTTCCCCCACCAGAAGCGCTCCAGAAGGTCTTGTTTCCCTCCAATGACTTTCCTGGGATGATTCAATCCAAGACAGCTGTTTCCAGGATAAAGTCCATCCAGCTGAGCCAGTTGAAAGTGCTGCTAGAGTCAGCTAAACCATGGCTTTAGCAGGAAATCTTTCCACTCAGCTAGTAAATCTCGCACTTCACTTGTGAACTTGTACTCGCAGCACTAAAGAACTGAGCAATCTCTGCTCTGCAGCTGATCAGCAGATGAGCAGATAAGAATTTGTCCCTGTAAATCCAGACCAATTGAAGCATGTGTTTAACAGTTTTTCTGAACCAGGATTCCGATGCATTTAAAGGCAAAAAAATAGCATTTTTTAATATGTCTTTTCCTGATGGAACCAGGTGCCTGAATGATGTTTTCCCAGTAGGAGGAAACCTTTGAAAGCTTTTTTTCCTCACTGGCAAATAGTCAACATTCATTCAGTGACAAAGAAATCAGCCTAACAGAAGCATGTATGTCAGGTTATCCTACATGGACCATTTCAGCTCTATTATCCAGAGAAGAACATCTGTACAATACTTGCCTGCCAGGAAAACAGTCTCTACTGCATTTTCCCAAAAGAAACATTTTTATAACCTTTTGCTGCCAGAGAACTAATAATTATTCACATAGGGGCATACTAGTAGAGCTCTCTTGACAATATTTATTTGTCACGGAAGGAAAAAAAAATGTGATGAATGAAGTGCTGGTAGCTTTCTTTTGCTAACAGAGTTGTAAGAAAAGAAAGAAAAAATAAACTGAAAACCAAACCCAAACCACCAACATGTCACAGCACAAACACAGCACCTGAAAGCACAAAAGCAGCAAACAGCCACGGGACGCCACAGATACTGCCAGGGACTTAGCAGGCCCAACAAGGATGTGTGCAGTTGCAGCCTTGAGGTGAGCACCTCACATCACAAAGTGCAACCCACTCTTAAAAGGTGTGGCTGGCCTTGCCCCGAATTCAACAGTGCTATGGCTCCTTCACCAGACAGGATTCTTGTGGGAGTTTGTGAGGGCTGCAGCAGAGGAAAAATGAGAGACTCACAAAGTTATTTTGCAAGCTCTGCTGTGGCATTCTTCCCACAGATCTCCCTTTCAAGTGATCTTAAGCTGTCATGGTGCCAGAAATTATATACAAAACACAGTTTAACATACTCATTAGTCTGAAACCAGAAGAATGTCACAACTAATCACAAGGCTACCACTGTGGTGAGATGAAAGCAAACACTGATCTTTCTTAAAATGTTTGGGTTTTTTTTTTGTTTCCTTGTTTATTTATTGTCATATGAGTCTCACTATGTCCCATAGCTCTTTTATAGAAAGGCACTGTTAAAGTGTTAGAGATCCCTTTTGGTTAAACATCACACTTTATTTGTTGTTCTTCCCCATAGGTGTCTGTTTCTCCTGTCCATCAGCTCTGTTAGATGTGTTCCTTGGTCAGAGGCTGGGTGGACTGGAAAATAATTTATATCCCTCTGGTGTCCTCAGGGGCTTCACATGCAATTATTAAAACCAACTTCTTTCAAGCCCCTGGGTAGAGAAGCCACCAGGGAACTTCTCTGCATGTATAGAAAGGTACTAGATATTGCCTTCCTGTCTGTGCAATGTTCTGTCTTGTCTGTGCTTTCATTTTCAGTGCCCAGAGAGAAAATTCACTAACTTTTGTTTGTGTAGTGGAAATGATCAATATCCCTCTGGTTGCTACACTAGGGAGCAAAGCATGACATGTACTTCAGTGTTACTGCCCTAATAGCCAGCCAAGCAAGCAAGGCCATGTCAGGCTTACACCTCATGATTTATTCAAGGCCATAGATAACCTAGAGATAGGTTTTTGCTGATCTTCACACCCAGCTCCTCCCAGAAGCTGAAAGAAAGAGATCCTAGAGTGCTGGATGGAGACACAGGTACATTCTCAACACGGTCAAGAAGTTTCAGCATCTGAGTAGTGCCCCTTGGTTTGGTGTCTTCAGGTACTCAGATGAAAGTAGCAAGAGATGGTTTTCAGTCTCTATTTCAAGAAGCATTCATATATTGGACACAAAACAGACAAACTAGTCAATGATGCAAAAGCCTAGGATCAGGGAGATACCACAGTCCTGTCCTAGCAGTGCTCTGATGATCAGGCTTTGGAGCACAACCTTGAGGCCACTAACTCCCGAATTATTTTGCACAGCATACCAGCTTGGGGCTGTGCCAACTCCCTCCTGGAGGGTTGGAGACCACAGAATTTCTTTCTGGGGAAGCAGGAGGTCTAGGTTTGTTGCTGCAAAGGAAGGGAGGGAGGTTGGAAGCTGACCCTTCTCTCACTGCATCTCTGCCCCTAGGCTAGGTATAAGGTGACAATTTCCAGCTCATGAGGCACACCTTGCAGCCAGGCACTACAAAGTACAAATGCAGATGCCTACATACTACCAATAATTAATTCAATGAAGCAAAGCATAAGCTAAGAAAAGAACAAAAGAAATCTGTGTCCAGTTCTCCTAGAAGATACAGGCTAAGTGCTGTGATGGAGGGCCAGGCTCTTGAGATCCTTGCTGCTACCCAGTCCTGAGCCCCGAGCCTGACGCCTTGACCAAGCACTTTATCTGTGATGGGAGCACTGCCTAAATAAGAACTAGAATCAGCCTTGAAATTTCCATAAGAACATGACCATAACACTTGGCAGAATAATGTCTCATGGCTTCACTAGTTTATTTATATCTTTGATTCCTGCAAACGGTCTTGTCCAATGAGTATAGATTTATTATTTTAATTATCTCGGGCTTGTAGAGATTGAAACATCTGTTAAAGGCATTCAATAAGTATTAGAACAGCAATCAATTTTTTTCTTAAACAGGGGAGTGATTCATGGCGCTCTGTGAATAGATAAACTTACCATAGTCAATACCAGAAAGATACTCTGAAAGAAAGCAGGAGGCGCTTTTAATTAGCTTCTAATTAATTCTGTTTAGGAAAGCTAGATGAAACATAACATTTAGGAACACTAAAAGTAATTTAATTACAGGATTTGGTGTGTTATCCTCAGATCTTTCACTGCCAAAGCGGCAGTGTTTTCTGGTCTGCTTCCCAGCAGGACAGTGTTTATGGATTATCTATACAACTTATGTTGAACATCCTCTGTCCCACATAGTTTTCCTGCTTATGTAAGAGATTTATCAGTTAGCAATGATGGACTATCAGAAGAACTCAGCCCAGAGTTTTGCTTGATGCGATCTGAATGCCCCTTGGGCATTACTCAGCATCAGTAAAAATCAAGAAGTAGGAGACTTCCAGGTTTGACTTGGCACAAAGGGCTCCATTAAAACAGCATGTCCTGGGGAGACCACAGACAGATCTTGGAGTACCAAACTTTAAGTCTAGCATCTATCCTGAGGTGAATAAAAGAACAAATGCTCATCTCTAGAGTAACAGATATTCCTATGCAAAGTTACAGGACTTAATTCTCTGAATAACTTCTCTGAAGTCAGTGACAGTATAGAAGGCTCAATTCAGTGGGCAATGGGAGTCCAGGACTCAATGGTACCACATTTCTCCTCTCAGTCCACTCGTAGTGACAGAGCTGGTCTTGGATCAACACTTTCTGAGGACTTGTACAGACTTAGATTTCAGGTCCTTGGCCAGAACTGCTAGCTCAGCTCCTGAGCCTCTGATGCACAACCAACCCTAGTCAGGGTGCTCAAAATCCACTGTGCCGCATCACCCCATTCAGGGTCTTGATGGGAGCACTGCAGAGAGCACTGAGAAGCCTGATGCTGGCCCTGAGGGACTAACAGACAGTACTTGCTGAATGGGTGCTGAACAGGTTGCTCAGGACCAGCCCAAAAGATATCTCTCACCAACCTCTTCAGTACACAGCTCCCTGTCCACTGTCACTGGGGGCAAAGCCTCAGAGCTGTGACAAATCACAGGAGGGTGGGTGGATGGCACAGCTCTGCATGTGCCTATACTACGCCTAGGCAGCCTTAGCTCAGACACCATCACCTGCAGCTTCTCAGCTTGGGACAGCCCAGATGTGCACACACACCCACAGTGTTTTTTAATGTCTCCTTAATTCCTGACTCTCCCACATGGTAATATTTCCATCCTGCTTGGACCCGATCTGTTTGGGATCTAGCCCAAAACATGGTGAAAAGGAAACTGAAGGCAGAGAAGACTAGTGAATTGCTGCTGCTATCTCCCAGCTCTATCCTGCCATCCATTATTGTCACTTTAGTGGCAGGCATTTTACAGATGCTGCCAAGGACTGGTGCGGGGTTGACATCCTCCCCAAGATGCGGTTTGTAACAAGCCTTTCAGAGGAATCTCATGGCACTGCATGCTACTGGTACAGTGCAGATATGGTTAAACAGAAAAATGTCCCTCTTAAAATACTTTGAGCCACTGCCTTGGAAAGTAAGGTGAATAGGTCTTTGAAGGTAGCAAGGTTTCATTTCATGCAGAACAATGAAGTACCACAACAATAACAGATGGTTATCCTTCTTTCACAGTCTGTCCTTGAAGAATTTTAAAGGATTAGAGAAGTGGAAGTTGAGCCAAATAAGAAAGTGCAGAATACACTGAAGACAGCAAGGACAATAAGGGTCCTTCTCATCAAGTTTTGTAAAAGAAAGAGACCTGCCACAACGTGTGTGTGAAACAGAGATTCACAGTGATCTTCACAATAAAATCTTGCCCTTATGGAATAGCACATGGGAAAATTAAGCTTTAGTTTGGGAAAATAAAGGCATTTATTATAAGTTATTGTAGATTTCAAATCCATCAGACCAAAGACACAGGTGATCTAATATCCCTAGAAATTAATAGTTCTTTTATGCCAGGCCTTGATCTTGCCTGCCTGTAAGAGACAGCACCTCAACACAGCAGTTTTACCTTTCCAGACTCAAACCTGATTCAAGGCTTAAGAAAATTCAAGCCCATGATTAAATCTGTCAGCTGAGGAGCTAACACAAAGATTGTTATTACTGTGCTCACCATGGGCAGTTTTAAATGAATTTTCCGGTGAGCTTTGAGCTAGGAAGGAGGAGAAATATGTAGATAAGCATGCGTGCCATGAAAAGGAGGCAGCAGGAAAATGAGACACAAAGCTGTTTATGGGAGAAACAGATGAATGGACCACCAAGGCTCATCAAGCTAATGAAAGCAGATGTCTATACACAGAGAAGGGTTTTATTAGGACATCTGAAAGATGCAGTGAGCAAAAATTGTCATGGTTTGGGAGTTACCCACCCCCCCACACTTGTAAAATGACCCAGACTAGAACTCAGCCAGCTGAAAGTTAAGGACTGAAGCTCTATTTACAGCTTAGCACAATGTACAAGCAGAGATATACACAATATACAGGAATATTTACAGAAATATACAAGGTAAAGGTAATACAGAAACACAACACCCCTCCCAGAAATCAGAGACCCCAGGAGGGGCTCCCAACCACCCTTCCACCTCCTCCCCACCCCTATACCTTACCCCAAGGTTTGCCTTACACGCAAGGAGAATTTTTGAGGATCGGCCAGGGGGGATTAGAGGAAAAGTGGTTAGTGAGGTTACTCAGCAGAGAGGAGAAGCCAGAAGCTAGACCACCCGAGACGCTGTGCCCCAGAGACTGACTGCCAGCTCGAGACACTGTCTTATCTTTTGTTTTGAGTACCTTTCTTAAACATCACAGTAAGCCTATGACTGAAGTAGACATCACCATTGTTTCCTTTTCACAGCCTATAATATGATTTTCTCTATTAAAATATTCCAATTAGCCTCAAACCAGCACAAAAATAAATACCATAGGTCTGACTGCTGGCCTCCAACAGAAACTAGACAGCTTTTAGCTCAGATTACCTCCAAAGGCAGTGATAGGAATATGCTTCTCTCCTGCACAACATATTTTATCAGTTCCCAAACCTCAGAGTCAGCCTCTCCTGCAAGCGACAGACAAAGCTGAGACTTTTAGGAATGAGAAAACAGATGCAAAAACAAAGGTCAGCTACCAGTCTTAACGAATTTGCCGTCAGCTCCAAGAAAGCCTTTGGCTATATATTGAATGGATGACAATTAATACACTGGGTTTGTCAACTGGTAGAAATGTAATACTGGATGGAAGCCCCAAATCTGTTCCCTGTGTAGATTTACTGGTACAACGCAAGTGCCAGCTTCACATCCCACCACATCGGTATCATTCCCACGGGCTTTGGAGAGTTTGGATGAAACCAGACATACCACAGTACTCTCAAAAAACAGAGTGAGGAGAAAGCTTGCTTCCTGTCTTCTTGAGATTTATTCCACAGCTGTAGCCAAGACTCATGTGCTTCTGGTGCCAACCTTGTTAATGTTTTCCAAATAAACAAATTGCTGGCATTCGGTCCAGATGAAAAAGTATAACTCTGAGGGAAAAAAAACCAACAACAAAGCAAAAGACATGTTTTCAGTTCTGGAAGCATGAGACAAAGCCAAAATTTCATTTCTTTACACTTCAAATAGTTTGTCCTGATTACATGTGATGATCTGGGCACGGGAGCGCAGAACCTTCATTTTTTCAAAACTCTGGCTGAGTTTGAAGGTCCTGCAGCTTTGAAAAACATTGTAAGACTGAACTAAACAAAAAAAGTTGGAACATTTTGGGGTCATTTTTTCTCTCCTGTGTTATTTTTAAAAGGAACTGTACAATTTTTTTTTTTTTCCCCAACGGAATCTAATCCTTCTGATTTGGTATCATTAAGTCAGGTTAGGGGAAAAAAAAAAGAAAACAAAACCAAAACCTAAACTACCTAACAAACTTTATACTTGGCCATATTGGTTATAGCAATTTCACAGTAATTATGCCATGCACATCATCTAATACTCTGTCCAGAGTGAATTCTCTACTTCATTTTAGTACCATCCTAGGAACTTATATTTAAGATGTTATAAGAAGGAAACAATTGCCTTGGGAAGTGACACTTGCTATTGTGTTCTAAGTTCTAAAACAATACTTCTAAGAAAGCAGATTTTCTTTTATGAGCCAGATTATTAATGGAGAGCAGGAAACAAAATATTACTTTTTTTTATTAGTCTCATCTCCTAAAAAGAAGCAGGCTGTGTTTTTACACTGTCCACCCACACACAGGAACTACTGAACTTGTAAGTTCAGCAGAAAGTGAGGCATTCAAAAAGATATTAAGTTTCTATGAGTTTGGCAAGAGTAAACATACACAGAAGACAGTCATACTAGGGCACACAATGAAAGAAGGGAAGCACCACAAATTAGAGAAGGGAAGGGAGAAGGGAAGGGAGAAGGGAAGGGAGAAGGGAAGGGAGAAGGGAAGGGAGAAGGGAAGGGAGAAGGGAAGGGAGAAGGGAGAAGGAATTTGGGAGCAAACCCCCTCCTATTCCTGTCCTATGGAATTCAGATAACAAGTCAGTCCCCCAGCACAAAAAATTGTTTGCTATGTCCATCTCGGCACCTGGTAAAGCATACAGAAAACACAGGTTAAGATGCTTCATGCTCTCAGGCTTATAATCTTGGACAATGATTTACTTTAGGACAATGTCATGAACCTTTTCCTGTCCCTGCCAAGGCATGGGCCCAGTATTCATGACTTCAGCCTTGCTTCGTGGTGATGTTCTTAAATTACTCATCATTGCTTTCAGTCAGCAGTTCCAAATATCAGTGAGTGTGCTGGATGTAAAGAAGCATCTTGGTGATTTCCGCAGGAGCTGAGTTTACTTAGTTCCTCCCAAAGGCTTGTCTGCAGCCTCTGCAATAAGGCCTTCAGTAGAGAAACCTTTTCTTGTTCTAATGAATGAGGCACTGAATCAATGAATTTGAACTGAAAGGCAAGCTAATTAATAATGATTTAAGTTTGTGATCTCTGATTGTTGTATAACCCCTCTTCATTTTGATGCACTTTCACAGGTTTTTCAATATTTTCTCCATTTCTGGGGGAAAAAGTCCTCAAAGTAAAAAATGTGTAGCCTTGCAAGGAAGCAAAGCTACTCAGGGGACACAAGAAGCTATTCTCCCTCTCTACACACTGAACAATCTTACTGAAATATATATTAATACATTACCTATGCAGCTGCCTGACATTTTAGAATATTAACAGAAAGGACTTGAGGTGTCATAAGACTCAGTCCTGCTCTTCTGACATATCCAGATCTCCCTGTGATGTTAGAATGCATTAGGCCTGCATAAGGAATGCAAAATCAAGGGACCACCAGCTTTGTCTTTATGATTTCAAGTCATTTTATACACAACTAAAACTGAGACTGAGTCCATACCATAGGCTCAGTCTTACTGTTATGTGACAAAAGCACTACTGGACTGTTTCGTGCTAATCATTGATCTGTTTTCCCAAGATCTTTCTGTCTTCAATCTCTTTTCTCTGAAAGAGAAAAGAAAAACATACCCCTAATTTGGTGTGGAAAAGAATCACAGCTGTGAACAGCCAGCAAGTAGCATTTTCACTATGCACACATGTACCTATCCAGCAGTTGTTCTGAGTTTCTGCCTTTCCCTATGGAAAACAGATCAGCATCTCAGATGCTTCTCTCAGTTGTTGGACACCCAACCTGAAGCCCACTGTAGCAAAGACTCAGACCTGAACCTGTTACCCTTCAACAAAGCACCACAAGTTCACTTGCTGCTCAGAGACAGACTTAGCTCTCTTCCAGATTCATGCTATGGTCCTGGGTAATCTTCACCACCAAATGCCTGTAAGTGATCTTAAGACATGTGCATTTGTCCAAAGCAGGCCACCAGATCAAGAACATCAAGAGGAAAGTCAACAATCTCAGCAGATAAAGTAGACAAGAGCCACAAGGAGAAATAACAGTATAAGGGTGAGTAATGTCATAGAATCATAGAATGGTAAGGTTGGAAGGGACCTCAAGGATCATCTAGTTCCAACCCCCTGCCATAGGCAGGGACACCTCCCACTAGAACAGGTCACTCAAGGCCTCATCCAGCCTGGCCTTCAACACCTCCAGGGAGGGAGCANTTGGGTTGCAGCAGAGATGCTGGATACAGAACCCAGCTGTCCAGCCTCCTGGCCCCATGCTTGCAGTACCACATCACTACACCAGGCACACAGATGCTGCAGTTCTACGCCTTTCAGTCTTCGTGTCAGGTGTTACCTCAACCACCATGAAGTAAAGCTGCCATGGTAACTTCTCCCAAATCTCATTTTTTCTTTTTTTTTTTTGGTGTTGGGAGCCTCGTTAGAAAGCAGCACATCAGCACTGGTGCACTGAGACTTTCCCGTTTGCTCCTTTCTTCAGAGGTTTTGTCTCATCTTGTTTTACTACACATCAACAAATCTCATCCAATTACAGGTGACTATAAACACACACACACACACAAAGCAGTTTTGGAGGGTGTTATATCTGCCCCATCGCTCCCAGCCTTGGGCTATCCATCAAACATCATGCTAGATTGTTTAACACTTAGATAATTTAATTTAGTTCCAAAAAATGCTCACAGCAAAATGTGACTTTGAAAAATCAGTCAGCACACTGCTGTCAGGGAGCTTACCCTAAGTAACTTCTACTTCCAGGCTGCTTCCAGAAGTCTCTTGATTCTGACAGCCAGCTGTGCATAAGAGGAAGCCAGCATCCAGAGAACACAGCTGAAAGTAGAGAGGAAGGTTAAGAGGAAGAACAGCAGGAAACAAAGATCACAGTTTAACATCCTAGTCTTCAAAGGCACTACTGAATTACAGGAGGTCTCTAAACGCTCTTAGATGCTCTCGGAGAGAATAGGTCACTGTGAGGTTAGCAAGAGGAAGAAAACCTGATGGAAGATCAGCAAAATGAAGGAGGGCTGTAATTTCACCTAAAAAAAAAAGGAGCTTTGAATTTGATGTAGCTGCTGGGGCAGACACTACCACCCATAAAAACTTTCCTTCTTCCCTGTGGAGAACAAGCAGATTGGTAAAAGCTCCACAATCTTAAAAACAAAACTGACTCATAATAAGGCACAACAATATATGCTGCACATCCAAGACAGCAAGAGTTAAAAGTTGCCACAGTAACCTCCTTCTGAGATGTTATGGCATGGATTTTTCACCAGAGCTTGAAAGGGGAACAGGCCCAAATCACACAGATAAAAAGCAACAGGAACTGAGTGCCTCACATCTCCCAGATTTCCTTGAGGGAGGGAGTCCAATTAGCCATCCATAACAGGTTCCTGTGGCTTCAGTCTATGAAGGACCCAGCCTATGTCTTGGCCTGAATGCTGCAAGGGCTCTCCTGGTGGAGGCAGCAGCTGAGGGTGCTCTGAAATCTACATGCATTTTCCTTCTGCTCCAGACTTTGCAAGCTTGGACAGCAAAATTACTTTACTTCAAAGAATGAACACAGCCCAAACTTTCAGGTGAAGGCATGGCACAGGACCATCACTGAAGGAGGTCTGTATTTGGTACTTCATAGAGTCTTTAGTAAGACCATTGCTATCTTATGACCAGACACAAGAATCATCAAAGGCTTGGCTGCGTCTTCTCTTCGCTGGCTACTGTATGGCTGATGCTTGAAGCAAGATCTTAATGAACTACAGAAAGTCATTCCATCACTCTTTCTCTAGAAATTTCCTAAACAATAAGTAGAAATTCTATTTAATTAATTCTTCCTCCTGCCCTACTAATTGCTTCCTTCTCATTCTTTTCTCAATTCTTTTAATCAAACATTTCTGATGCAGAAAATGAGGGTGAGGCTGGCAGAGAGGGACAAGTGCCAGGGAAGCTCTCTAAGACTCTTCTGCATTCCACTAAAGGCAAAAATGCAATGCAGGCATCTACAGGCTCCACATATTCCCAGACTGAGACAAACTCCCTCCCCCCTGCCCTTCTGAAGGTGAGATGCCACAGGTGCTACTCACACTGATTCTGCCCCACTTGAATTCTCCTTACCACAGGAGACCTCTATCTGGACAAGCTAAGTCCTAACACCTGAGCTCTACGGAAGAGCAGACAGCTGAAGACTTAACCTGGCACACAATATTTCATAACATTCATTTATCCCTTACTCTACATGCAGCAAGTCGCTCAAGAAATAAAGAGTTTATTTCAAGTGTATTCAGAGGTCTGTGAAGATTTGGTTAATTCTTACTGCCTTGTGGGCCCCCAGGGGCCTCCAACATCACACTACACTTTATACACAGACAAAAGGGAGGTAAAATTGCAGAAAGAGGAGGAACAACATACAAAACAGGACTTAAGCAGTGAAAATTAAAGCGAAATGAAGTGAATGTGGTAGTGCAAGGAACATTTTACTACTCTAAGGCTCCAGTTGAGTACCTTCCCACCAGCGCTGTATTAGGTTATTTTGGCCAACATTAAAGCAAATCCAAATGCTGTTTTTTCTGACAAAATAGTATAACCATGCTTCACTACACATAGATCCAACTGTACATCCCCATGACCTCTATACTCAAGAGGTCTGAATACAAATGAGGGCTTATGGTAAAGCCCTACACATCTACATAAGCACCAACATTTGAAGAAGCAATCCTCTGTTTTGATCTTCTAACAAATGTTCTTCTCCTTAAGTGTAGGAAAGACACATGGTGAGGAACTCGTACAGAGCATATGGTGCTGAAATAGCAAGCTGATGAGTCTTTAACAGCTTTTGACAGTGGTAAAAGATCAATTATTGCACCATAAATATTAAAAAGTTCTTCCAGCCTTTTGCTGGAATGAATGTATATTTAAACATCAGTGTTTCCCTTTAATAGCAGCCAATTCGCCTCAGAATCCGAGAGTTATGCAGCCCCACAAAGTTAAATTAAATGCTTGAGTGCTGTATGTTTACATCTCCAGCTGCTAAAAACAGGCCTAGCATTCAGAGCACAGACTCCTGAAACCACTGAAGCTGCAGGCACTCTGAAAATAGCCCTTGATCCTTTGTTAAAACTTAAGGGTAAAATGGAATTGTCGTTTTTGAGCCTTCCCTTTCCTGTGATTACAGGAGTTTAGAGCAAAAGTAACCAAAGATGCCCCTGGAAAGCATTAGGCAGGAGGAGCTGATGTCCCAGATTGGGCTGTAATATCTGAGGTGGGTTCTGTTCTCTGAATGTCTTGTCCCATGAGGTTTCTGCCTTGGATTAATAGATACATGTGTATACACACACGTGTGTGTGCAAATACAGACTCACACTCTAACTAGCCCTAAGCATGCAGCAAATTGGCAGCCCCCTCTCAAGTGTTCCCTGTGAAAGTCACTGAGGTTGAGCAATGATGATAGATGTTTGCTACTGAAATTGATACTACAGATGACATTTTAATAGAGATTTAATGACAACCACATGTAATGACCTTGGGCTTCAGCTCAAAGAAGCACTAAATGGACATGGACACTATCTGAATATCCTGGGTTTGGATCCAGAGCTAAACTGTCCTATTACAGCTCTGAAATTATTCATATGGATCCAGTGTTATTACTTAAAGGCAACATAGTCCAGTAGTATGTCAACTTACTGCTCTGGAAAGCCTCCTATCTATGGGAGGTATCTTTGGGCTTTTAAAAAGTGCCTCTCTGCTGACTGCTGTAGGTAGGACTGTTAAAAATGTTGTGCATTATTTATATCAATGGGATCATACAGTAATAGCAGTGAAGGTCAAGGCTCTTTTGTGCACCAGTGGAGAGACACTCACTTGCTGTGTGAACAGATAAAACCAACAGAGAGAGGGAAAAGGATGCAAAGGGTAACAAATTCACACGTCCCAGCACAGCACTGCTGAGTTTTCATGCTCCCACACCTGCCAGCCCAAATCACAGGACTTTAGAGGTTGGAAGAGACCTCCAGAGGTCACCAAGTCAAACCTTCCTGCCAAGGCAGGATCCCCTAGGGTAGGTTGCTCAAGGAACTCGTCCAGGTGGGTTTTGAAAGGCTCTAGAGAAGTAGATTCTACAACCTCTCTGGGCAGCCTGTTCCAGTGCTCCATCACCCTCACTGTAAAGAAGTTTCTCCTCGTGTTGCTTACATCCCCCCTCCACATCCAGCACATTGTCTATACCATTTGCATTAAATGAGCCCTTCACTGCACAAGGGGCAAGGCACAAAGGACAATATTGGACAGCGGGGCAGGTCAGCAGGAGAAAAAAGCATCAAGCCAATGATTGTCAACTTGCTCCAAGCTATGATGACCTTCTCCATGAAGAGACTGCTCACAACTGGTTAGGGTTCACCCAACCTGAAGGTGAGAAGGGTGTCTGCAGTTAGCCTTCAGCAGCTATGGTGAGCCTGCAGAAGAGGAGGCTCAGGGGTGACCTCATACCTCTCTACAACTATCATATAGAGGTTGTAGCCAGGTGGGGGTTGGTCTCTTCTCCCAGGCAACCAGCAACAGAACAAGGGGGGACAGTCTCAAGTTGTGTCAGGGGAGGTCTAGGCTGGATATTAGGAGGAAGTTCTTCACAGAGAGAGTGATTGGCATTGGAATGGGCTGCCCAGGGAGGTGGTGGAGTCACTGTCCCTGGAGGTGTTCAAGAAAAGACTGGATGAGGCACTTAGTGCCATGGTCTAGGTGATTGGCTAGGGCTGGGTGATAGGTTGGACTGGATGATCTTGGAGGTCTCTTCCAACCCGGTTGATTCTATGATTCTATAAAACAAGCCCTCTCCTAGTTACCAAAGCAAGCAAGAAACAGAGTGTCCTAGGGGAAGAAAGGAGGAGAAGCACCTAAGCACATGCCAATGAGCAAGAGAGGCAGCCTGGATGCAGGAAGTGAACATGGTGTCTGTGAAGCTGTCTGTGATCACGCCTGACTGAGCCTTAGTCCATTATCAGCAACTCTGAAGACTAATTCTCAATTCTTCAAAACTAAACACTTTTACCTCTCCTCTAACATTTTGTGTCATTTTCAAAAATGTTTATGCTTGTCTAACTCCAGGTAATTTATTTCTGCAATTTGGATCTGCCTCAGTCCTAAGGGTACTTGTTTGGTTGGTTAGTTTGTTTGGTATTTTTAAAGAGGATTTTGTGCTCACAAAACATCCCAGAATGACAAATGAGTGCTTCAATTCAGCAGCATGCCTGTGTCAGCATTGACAATGCAAGTAACCTGCACCATCTTCCCTCTGCTTCCCAAGGTGAGGCACAACATCCAGCAGAATAGCAGGCCAGGCTGTTTTCTGCTGCAGCAAACTGCTGCTTCACTCCCTGAGCCAGGTCTGCAAAGCAGATAGCAGTCCCAAGGAAAACTAAATGGAGACCAGTCACTGTGAATGTGCATCCCAGCCAGCAACTATGATCCCAGAAATTCAGAATTGGAAAACACCTCACAAGTTTTGATGTCTATCAGACAGATTTTGTATTCATTAATCATTCCTACGATCTATTAGCAAGACTGATTAAACCTCACTGCAGTTCAACTTCCTTCAGTTAGCTACAGTGCAGGACAGATTCAAGGCTCAGGGCTTACAAAACAGAGTTCCAGCTTTAGTGGATTACAGGAATTCACCAAACATCAAACAGACCACAGACTTATTAATCATGAATACACCTTAGTCAGTGCCGGCCAACAGGTCTGATAAGATTAGCAAAGAAGGAGAGAAAAAGACAACATCATTCAAGATCAGACTTGACATGGCTCTGGGCAGCCTGATCTAGTTGGAAGTATCCCTGCTCACTGCAGGGGGCTTGGACAAGATGACCTTTAGGGGTCCCTTCCAACCCCGTGCAATCTGTTAATCTGTGAATCAGTTCAAGAACGACATTTCTTCTTTGAATTTTATACCCCAGTACTCTCATTCTATTTCACATCACTTTGTACTGATGCACATTTTCCTCTACATTCATTTTCTTTACCATTTTGGATACCTCCTCTGTTACACTGTCCTCTACACACTGTTCCATAGAAGCAGCTCACTCATTATAGAAACAGAGCTATAATCTGATTCCCCCTGATTCCACAGTTTTATTTCACATAGAAGATGCATAATTCATGCCTTGATTTCAAAAACAACCCCCAAAAAACCCACATATGCACTTTGTGGTTTATTAATCACAGATCAGTGCTTCCAATCCAAAGTTTATCACAAATTATGTGATACCTGCACATAGGTCTATAAAATAATGGAACTTCGAACCAATTCATCAGTGATTATATCTGCTGCTAAACTTGGTTACTATCCAGGCTCACTATTAATGTTTCTGTCTGTACTGTCTTTTTTTTTACTGCTAAAGCTAAGGAAACAGCCAGTGGCTCTAACTGCATAGAATGCAAAGCATTCCCCCTACGCAGTGTCCCTGCTGGGATGGGGGCGCAGGCCTGGGAAGCTAATCGAAAGAGCCAACAAATCCTTCCAGAAGGTAGGCAGACATAAGGTAAGGACTTTCCTTCAGGACATTCCCACTGTTTCCTAAAGAAAGCAACTGTGAGATCTGATGGAAAACATGTGCTTTGAGACTTACTTTATAGCTAGATCCTGTAGTAGCTCAGGATCTGGATGCAAAGCAGTGGTGTTCTGATCAGCACAAGCCCAAAACAGTGAGCTCACAGGAGAAAAAAAAGTAGATAAAAAAAGCAGATCTTCAAATGAAACCGAGACCTGGGAGCAGTGATGTTGATTTTCTTGGTTAGAATCATAGAATAGAATCATAGAATTATTTGGGTTGAAAGGGACCTTAAAGATCATCTAGTTTCAACCCCCCTACATGGGCAGAACACCTTCCATCTTCCCTGTCCAGCCTGCCCTTGAACATCTCCAGGGCTGTTTTGGAGTTGTTTTTTTTCATTCAGGCTGACTGCAGCAGAAGCTTGCCCACTGTAGCATTTAGAAGGGCAGAGATCTTACTAGTGGGCAGGGGCTGAGTACACACTATCACAGTGCTACGCTGTAGTTGGCTTCAGTTTCTAGACTAATTTAGGATGCAGACCAAAAAATGAATGCAGCAGCAGCATCTCTGGTGAACGAAAATACAAATGACAGCAAGGAGCACATCCAAGGATATGGCTGCAAACTCCTGCACAGATCGAGCAACACCTGCTTAGCAAGAGCTACAACTCCACACAGCAAATTGTCATGTGCCATGGCAAGTGTCCATCTCTCATGGCAGGGCAGAGAGAAATCTTGTCATTTCTACTCTTTCTGCCCACCTCCCAACTACACTGCAGAATTATCTACATGAAGCTCCAGCCAACTAGCTCTTACACCTTGCACATTGCCAGCCTCTGGCATTGGTTCAAAGAGGAAGCAGAGGTGAAGTAATCAGTCTCCTAGTGACTCAAAGCTGTTCTGTGCAGCTGTGTAACTGTCTGGAAATACTTAGTGCTGAAATTATTGGGAAGATGTTTTTGTTGAAAAACACTACTTTGGTCAAGATTGTTTATGTCATTTCAGTTGTGACATAACTACAAACTTTAGGAGATGGGGAAAAAAATTACAATCCTCCCTTTTTATTTAAAAAAAAACAAAACAAACTTCATTTTATATAATTTTCAGTATATTATAGTAAATTAATTATTTTGATTTCATACCTTAAATCAGCAGCAGCAATTTTGAAACACCTTATCAAGATTACACTATCTCTTCCTGGGAAGAGACTGACACAAACAGTGGAGCATTTCAAAGCAACTACTACTAATAGAACAACTAGGCAACATGGCCTAACAAACAACAACATGAAAAAGGAAAACAATATCATGCAGAATATTATTTTATAACTACATTTAATTTGCAATTTTTTTTCCAATGATGAGTTAGTGCCTTTGTCATATGCTGCTGACCAGGCAGCGAATAGTCAGAGAGGCATTTGAGGATGGAGGGTGTGACTTGAGGCTGGCACTGCAATCCTTCAGTAACTTAGGAGAATTTAAGTCAACCTGCCATTATCTGCCAACCTGTGAAGTTTCTCTGCTCTTTGTCATTGGCAGGGATGTCTCTCATTAAAGATTGAAGATCCTAATTTTTAGATTCCAAACCACTCAGCTAATGTAATTAAGCATCACTTTAGGAGGTTTTCTGGTGGTTTTTTGTTGCTTTGGGTTTTGGTGGAGGTCTTTCGGTTTTGGGGTTTTTTTGTTGTTGTTGGGTTTGGGTTTTTGTTTTATTTGGTTGGGTTGGGTTTTTGGTTTTGTTTTTTTTTTGTTTTTTTTTGGTTGGTTGGGGTTTGGGTTTTGGTTTATTTTAATAAGCTGTGCAAATATGTCCACGAAAGTGAAGAATCAGTATCTCTGTCTCTAACCAGTCAGGTAAAGTGCAGCACCTGTCTGTTCAGTCTCAATGGCAGGGCTACAGCTCCTGACCTTCCTTTTAGCTCCAGCTGCAATACAAGCCAGAGTGTCCATTTCATATGGGCACGAGTGGAGATGATAATGTAATGGAAATCAGCCTTTAAAGGCTACCTAGTAAGGTCAGGGCAGCATCTACATTAATGAAAGCAGAACAGTGTGTACCACAACCCTTAATTCTTAAAGGAGTCTAAAAGGTCAGTGGGAACATCCAAGTAAATAATATAAAGCACAAAAGACGAACCTAAGGCTGAGATGAGAAGGGATTTCAAGGAAAAAAAGGTCCACAGGAAAGAAAGCTTCCCAAAAGCAGAGTAGGTTTAAAAGTAGTACTAATCCTAGAAATGGCACACAATGAGGTAGACAGAAACTTCCCACAGAAACCAATTTAATCCAAAATATTCTCTATCAATAAAGTCAAAATACATTTTCCAAAATAGGTTTGACTGATTTTGGACAACCCAAAGAGAAGATCCAGTGATTAAAGCCACACTGCAATTTAAGTGCAGAGGTACAAGAAACTTTCCTAATCTAGTTACAAGGAACTTACTCAGTGTAGTCAGGTCCACAGAAACCAAGGACAAGCCAAGGTGACACTGAGCGTGTAAACAGAAGATGGGTCTACATTCAAGAAACCAGGACTCCTTACCACTAGAAGGCATCCTGAATGACAAACAGGCAAGAACAGGGCCAGCAGGAGCAGCAACCTGAGTAAACAAAGGAAGGAAGGGTTGAAAGAGAGGAGGGAGAGCAGGGCAGCCTCAACCGCCCGTGGCACTGCTTTGACATGTGCCTGGCAGACACCTGGGAGCCTGCAGAGTCCACAGCCCCCAGCACATTGCACAGAACAAGCCCTAGGTCATCAGATCCCAAACTAGTCCTGCCTGTTACATGGCTTCTGTCAGCAGTGGTGATACTGAAAAAGAGAAAAGCACTTTGCCAAAAAGCACTGCGGACCAAGGAGAGGAAACTTACAATGACACATTTCAGCATATCCAAAATGATATTTTGCCAGGATATCCAGTTCGCAGGAAGTGTCAAAATATTTGGTAGCAGTCTGACTGAAAGCAACACAAAACAGAATTTAAAAAAAAAAAAAAAAAAAAAAAAAAAAAAAAAAAGGAAAAAAGGTTGTTTTACAACATGGAAATTTTGCTTTTTTGGCTAGCTCTAACTGATAGCCCAGTGTCAGCTCATAAAATCTAGGCATGTGCTACTTTCATTTTTTCTCTTACTGTGATGCACAGCTGTAAGAACAAGGGGGTAGCTTGCCTGTTAGGTTCCACCTGGCTCATTTTTACCTGTTCTCATTTTCAATCAGCAGAATTAGCAGTCAATCAGTCAATTTCTTTTCTAACATCACTGCAGAAAATGCAGATGGTCTGCATTTATTTCATAGTTCTACAGCAGCTAGGCTACCTTTAGAGATTTATGTCTTGCTTTAATGCTTTACAGCACTCCCTGAAACATTAGGAATATCATCTAGGCAGGAGCAATAAAACAGCAGGACTCTTTACCACATGCAACTCTGACACCAAATCAAGTTTCTCAAGTGAAATATAGAAAGAAGAAAGAAGTGGTGTGAAGAGTGGAATCAAATTCATCTCAGTTATATTCAGACCACTGATGTTAATATATTACATCCCCATCAGGCTAGACCAAGTCTTTCTTTTGAAGGATGCAAGAGTAGAAGTACAGCTTTGGATCTGAAACTAGACTGACACAGGAGTCTGCATCTATTTTTAACATCAAATAGTCTTATACTTCCTAGCTCTGAATCAGCCTTTTTTTTTTTTTAACAATAATAATGTCTATCCTTTCTCTTCAAAGCCATCTAAGAGAAGATTTAATAAGACTGTAGGAAATGCTTATAGAAGAAGAATAACAGTGATTTTAATCCTACTATTAGTCAATTAAAAGATTCTAGATGAAAGACTGCAGATAACCTAATAGTCTCCTCAGTCTGTGTCTCCAATTCTCTGGATCTTGTGGGAGAATTAAATGTGAATTACTGCCACAGCCTGGTGATCACACTAGATGTTTATTTTCCAGACGCTGTTGAAAAGAAACATTTACTTCAGCAGACTTACTTCTGTAGACATCTGAGCACCAAGCTGCTCCAAGAAAAGACCTTCTCTTCACTCAACCTAAGAGACTTCATGTCATTCTGACAATACTAAGAGTACTTAATATGAACATACTTTGTAGCCTCTGACATGCTGTCAAAGACGGGGAAAATACTTCAGTGCAATTGAGAATTGAATTCACAGTGTATTAAAACAAACGAGAATGGAATCAAAGCACCATCAGAAAAACTACTTACAGAAAATGCCTGACACAGAATTCAAACATTACTCAGGGTGTTATTTGAATGCTGTGATGTACATGCCAATTGCCAACCTTCAGGATGGACCAGTAGCAAAATACTTACCACGATGCCCCTCTTGAAGATTTCTGCATGTTGTCAAACAGAACTTAAAGGTTTTTCCCTGTTATGCTGTCTTTGACAGCTGTCAAATAAGAGCCTACTCTTACTAATAAGGCTGTCCAAAAGGACAAACTGGTCAAAGTATTTTGTCCTCAGCTCACACTTCCACTTACAGCTCAGTGCTGCTTAGTTACTTGCTCTTGCAAACCCCTCTATATACTCAAACTAAGCCACTCGTTCCTGAACACACAGAAGTCCAGGATGACCAGAGCTCAGTATGCTCCCACACAAATACATGTAAGACATACATCACTTCAGCGATACCTAGATTAAAAGGTACTGGTTATCTACAGCCAAAAATCTCATGGAAGTGGGGCTCCAACCTTCCAGGAATGGTGCCTTCCAAATGCTGAAATGACAACTTCATAGCGTAGATTGAGGTCTGAAACAAACTCCTATCTGCAAGAGGCTCTGCTGTGAACTAGCTGTAGGGCTGATGAACTGATCCAACATGTCACACATGTTGTGAGGCCAACCACAAGTTCCTGGCTCCAGAGAGGAGTGGTTTAGTATTTAGTAAGGTTCACAACTGCCTGCTGTCCCTCAATTCAGAGTATCTGACTAAACATCTGCCTTTCGCACATCCAACAGCCAGTGTCCCCTGCCATGCTGATATGAGCAACAGCACTTGATTGTTGATGGAGGCACATTCTTGGTGGGCTATAGTGTGCTCATCCCCTCTGTGGCTAAGGCATCATATCACACATGCAGCAGAGGGTAGAGGATGTTGAGGTATGTTGGCTGCCCTGAGTACCCCTTTGTGTAATGAGCTGCAGCCACCAGGTAGGCTCCATAGCTTATTTTCCCTGCTCTATAGGCTGTGAGCCTGGCCCCACATGTTGCCTTATGGCCAAGTTTTTCTGCAAACTGAGAAACTCACCCAAAAGTAAGCACTTCTGATGCCTGGGGCAAGGCCTGACCATGCAGGCTGCTCCTAAGAGACCATGCATATATAGAAATTAGGTTTTGCCTGCTCTCTGTGCAGTGAAGATGGAGAGATCGCAGTGGGCATACATTGCTTTTTAGAGATCATCGGTGACAATGATTTATGCTTTAATAGTGAATTCCCCATGAGTGCATAATAATACAGATTAAGCCCTAATAAATGTGTTTCCTGCAGGTTTAAGTGACTAACTCTGTGATCTATTAAACTTGTCTCATAATACATGCAATTTTTCTTGGTAACCGTGGAAATTTCTAAAGAATTGGCAGCATCTGTGCCTGGAGTATTAAAGAAATCCATTCTTCACTGGAGGAATTTTGAACAAATTAATTCCAGCCCTGCATACAAAATGCTAAATTTCATATTGGCTGTGAATATCTATTAGGAATATTCACAACAAACACTTGCAATCATTAAGAAAATTAAACTGTTAAATACTCCTGAAATATTGCCATGGATCCTGTCAAGCTGCAGTTTCATATGTTATTTTCCATTTTTTATCTGGTTCAGTTATATATTCACAGCACATAATATATTCTGTATTATTTTGCCCCATTCCTAATACTTTTATGTGTTGATCACTCAAGGAAAGTTTTAACATACAGCTGCTTTTAGTTAGTTTCTGTCAGAAGCCCAAAAGATTAATGAATCTGGTGCTGAGTAGCAGGTCCAGACTTCACAAAGCTCCACTAATGTTTTGATCAGTCTGGAGCAAAGGGGTATTTAAGAATCCCTCTGACAGCTAGAGGGAGGGAAATAATCACTTTGAATGAAAAATCCAAATTCACTCAGCTGGTAATGAAATTGCACTGAATATTGATTCAAGGCTCTAATAAGCTCAGAAGTTCAAAGCAAGCACTGGAAGGCAAATATTCCCTCCTCTTCCTTCAGACAAATCTATAGTACTACCACAAGGTAGGATTTCACTTCGTTCTAAATATATAGGATTATAAAAGAGTTTTGAAAGCAGTCCTGCAATCTCTCTCTCCCTCCCTCTCCCTGCATTTTTAAGCTGACAAATTTAACATCAACTAAATTTCAACCCAGAGCAGCACTTTAAAGTGATTTACATCTAAACGAATAGGTTTCTGTCTCCCTTTGGTTTTCAGAAATTATGCAATTGCCTTTCTTTTTTTTCTTTACTAAACTGGACTAATCTGAGATTAATGTTCAGCTAAAGATCATCCTTCATTCCTCCCAACCATGCCTGAGACATTAATGACAATGTTAGGAGTCAGCTTTGCAGAGAATTTCAGACACCACAGCACTGGAGAAGAGTTATTCATGAACAGTACAAAAGGATCTCTTCATATTTTTGTAAACCATTTACCAAATTGTCTTTCCCCAGCAGATGGTGGGACAGGCTACACTATGCAAGGGAAGGAAGAAAGTCTTTTAGTGAGAGATTTGCCTAATTAAGGAGTTGCACAAAGGACATAAAGATCAGAAGAGGGTTCCTAGTGGTTTGCTTCCCAGGCCGTAAGTCACAAAAGATGGAATAGCACAGTATCTCCTGTCTGCATTAACTCTGCAGACTGCCTGGTGAGAGAAAGGAAACTGCCTCTTCATCTGCTCAGACAACTGTGATTTGTTGTGTGCAGCCTCACATTCTCCATGCTGGATAGCACAGGAGGATCCCATGCACCCAAAATCAAACTGACCACATATTTGTAGTGCTGCCCACAGGGAAGTGCATGGGGCTGGGACTGTGGAGGTCAAGGCTGTAATATTACCTGAGTCAGTGAGTTGGCAAAACACTTTGTTGTTTGCTATTCCATTTAAGGCCATTGTAAATCACTGATGCAAACACTAAGCACCACCCTGGGGTCTCCAGTTGCAGCCAAGTGCCACACTGACAGCTCACAGATCTCAGGCTGCCTCAGCCTCATGCAGCCCATGCTCCCTTCCCCCACACATTGGTCATCAAAAGGGGAACTTCATGCTGCTTTAGATCTGATGCCATTTTAGTAAAGTGTGCATTTCAGGCCATCACTGATTGAAAGCCAATTATCCTTATCTTTTAACAACAGTCACTCCCACTCCTCTGGTCATTTGTGACAGATACCAGCCTCAACCTCCCCATCCTCCCCAGAAGACAACACATGTCTCTGCATACCACTCAGAAGCTGTTGCTCTCCCTGTCCTACTTGAAATCCCACCTCCACATACTCTTCTTATCCTGCCTTGTCTGTTAGAGTGATGACCTACCACTACTCAGATCAGTTCCTCCAACTCTGAAGTCTAAAATACCATTCAGCGAGGAAGAGCCTAGAGGCAGAGTGTGAGGAGCACAGGCGCCACTTCGTAAGCAACAAAGCATGGTGGAGCTCTTCGTATCAGTCAGGTCTCCGGCCACTAGGTGTCAAATAAATAAGAGCAACATGTGCCTCCAGCATCCTCTCTCTTCCTCCTGCTTGCATGCCCTGTGAGGCTGTCCAAATCTATCATCCCACCAGAAAGTCAATGTCCTGGAAAAAAAAAATAGTTGGAGATTGAAGTGCACAGGGACAGCCTCCCTGACCACACTGAACGCCTGTCTCAGAATGAAGCCTCAGAAATGACTTTTCAGAATATCAGGTAATCGACAAGCAATTTAAAGCTTTTGCCCCCATATCTTCTATGCTCTGGTGTAAAAGCTCTGTGTGCTAACAATTGCCTCATTATCCTCTCTCATAAAGAAAAAAAACCCTGAAGATTTTAAAGGGAAAACAAGCCCTCTTGTTACAGTTCTGCCCAATCCAGCCAGATGTGACAAGGTCTGTATTTCAGCAGATCATCTGGGCATTGCAGAATTGCCGACTGTTGTCAGAATGCCTCTCCCTCCTGCAGTAAAAAGTCTGATTGTTTTCAATTGGCAAAATACTAAAACCTGCAGCTCAGTCTCCATGGGAGACTCATTATAGCTGTCATTAGATGGTCTTTGATCTTCAGGAAAGAGAGAAGAGCAGAAAATGTCTGGACTTGTCGTTAGAGTATCATTGTTGCATGTTACCAAAAAGGAGGTCAGATTTGCTCTATTATTCTCTTCAGTCAAAATATATACTCCTTCTTCTGTTCTTTAAGGATGGAAACATATGCAGAAACACATGTTCTTACCATAGACCTCACAAACAATGTCCTTCATATGCCTCAAGGTAATCATCCTAACAGGTCATCACTTCCAATTTTCCCATATCTGAACATCATATTGATCAGTTACTGGTGTACAAGTGCAGATGTGTAGCCATATCCACACACATGCCAAAAAAAAGTTTTTAAAAAATAAATAAGAGAGAATAAAGCACATGTGATGGAGCAGAAAGAAGACTTCGTTGGTATCCAATCAGAAAGGTCACATTATTTATAGACGGTAGACCTGAGTGGATTCTCAGGGAGTCTTTATAATGTGTGTGTTTTGGCCAATGTTTGTAACTTGGGAATGGAGAGAGGGAAGCTCTTTCCCACCACGGCATCTGAGCTGTCTGGGAAGCTTTAGAGCTGACATGCATGTCTCATTCCTGCTGCCTTCTGTCCTCTCCTGGTAGTCAATATGCTTCACAGAATCATAGAATGGTCTGAGTTGGAAGAGACCTTAAAAATCCTCTACGTAGAACATCTCTGCCATGGTCATGGACACCTTGCATGTGTTCAAACCTTGCAGGTTGTTCAAATCCCCATCCAGCCTGGCCTTGAGTCTTAATGCAGGCTCTGGTGATGCAGTCACACCTTTAAATCCAGGAAATGTCAGACTTGATTCTGGCTGACAGCATCTCCCTCTTTGCACTGCAAATCATCACATCAAGGATGTCACAGGATAGGGCAAGCAATGAGAATAGACTGTTGAATTATGTTCTGTATCATGCACTGAACAGGATGTTAATTTTGTAGAAGTCACAGAAGGGACTGGGATAAAGGACTGAAAGGGACACTGCCACCAAAAGCTCCTGGCAAAGCTGGCAGCTCATGGCTTGGACAGATTCAGTCTGATGTGGGTCAAGAACTGGCTGGAGGGGCAGGCCCAGAGAGGGGGGGGGGATGGGGCCATATCCAGCTGGCAGTATCACTAGTGGTGTGCCCCAGGGATCAGTGCTGGGCCTGATCCTCTTCAATATCTTTATTGATGATCTGGACCAGGAGATTGAGTCCAGCATCAGTAAGTTTGCAGATGACACCAAGTTAGGAGCAGGTGTGGATCTGTGGGAGGGTAGGAGGGCTCTGGAGGGGGACCTGGACAGGCTGGATGGGTGGGCAGAGGCCAATGGGATGAGATTTAACAAGGCTAAGTGCAGGGTTCTACACTTTGGCCACAACAACACCAAGCAGGACTACAGCCGGGAGACAGAGTGGCTGGAGAGCNGCATTGGAATGGTCTACCCAGGGAGGTGGTGGAGTCGCTGTCCCTGGCACTTAGTCCCATGATCTAGTTGATTGGGTAGGACTGGTGATAGGTTGGACTAGATGATCTTGGAGGTCTCTTCCAACCTGGTTGATTCTATGATTCTATGATAATTGTGATCCATTTCCTGCCACTACCAGTATCTTGTCACATCTCTTTCTTCATCTGAACAAGCTCTATCCCAGAAGTAATCAGACTCTGGGAGGGAAATATACCAATACTGCATGGCAGTGTGGTCCAAATATACCCATACTGCATGGCACTGCCACAGCAAATTGACATCTATGGATGCATCTTGTACCTGGTAAACAGCAAGGAACACAGCATGCTGCCAACTGCATATGCTGTCTCCATACAGATCAGTACAGTCATTGGGAAAAAATGCTTGCCAAATCCATGAACCCAGCATGAATATCAGGGTGAAAATGAGAGGGAAGCACTACTCATGGAAGCCAGGCAGAAAACATTCCCCTGTCTGCCTGTTAATATGACGGGGAGGGTAGGGGGGGAGAAATCAAAATTCTTAGTGCAAGGAATATCACAGGTTAAACCCTACATGCACCTCCAACAGTGACTGCATCTTCAAGAGTCAGATGTTGTCTGGACAAATGCAGGTCTGAATTATTCTTTCTTTGAAATGCCTGCATTATTCTTTCTCACAGTCTAGTTAGCTTCAGGATGCAGCCTCAGGGTTGAACTTCACAATCAGCAATTTCCAGTTGAAGGATCCTAATAAGCATCATGCTCCATGGATCTTAGAGGACGAAAAGGCATATGTGGGCAGAGCACAGGAACTAAACAATCCTGAAACTCAGTCAGCTCAGATTCATTTTCAGGTTTTCCTTTACAATGTCTCATCTGCTATATGCCATGAGGGTGGAGGAATTCATTTACACAAGGCCCAGCAAACGGATTAACTGCTCTGGATGACAGGCAGCATCTGGCACTTAGAGAACAGTAGTTCTACCTACCAATTTGTAAAGCCCTGATCGAAATGATATTGTCTGGGAGGAAAAAAAACAACTAAGCCATGGTGTAACAGTTGGGCACAGGAGGCAGAGATTTATGTCTTTGCTATAGCAGGGGTTTTAATTTTAACTTCTTGAACACTTCATTCTTTCTTACTGCCTTGCTTGAGACAACCACTTCCCTCTCTGTTTGTCCATCTGCAATTCTGCAGAGAAAGAAAAACCACGAGCGGCTTTTCTTTCATCACATACTTCGCATGAAACTAACTTCTCTGAATTCTCCTAGCACATACAATGTCCCTGCTGCTGCAAGATAAAATGTGTCACTGCTCCATCTGCTTCTCATTTGCCGATGAGTCTGTATGGCAACATGCTGCTAAGCAGAATATTCCAAAAAAGAAGAAACTGCACAGCCCAACAGATCTGCCTTTGACAGAGCTAGGGCCAGGTCTCATTAATCATTGTGCTCTGCTGCTAACAGTACCTAGAGGAACATTAGGACTGCCTCCCCAGTTTCGTATTTCATGGCACCACCATACTCTAGTTAGACAACTCTTCATTTGGTGCAAGAATGGAGTAACAGAGGCAGCAGAAGGTTCTCAAAACAAAATGATTCCTTATTTCAGTACTGCTCTGGTGACCTTATGCATAAGTCCTTAGGTTTGGGGCAAGGAGTGATGACAATCCAGGTGCAGAATGTACCTAACTGCCCTTCTCCTCCATACTGTGCTAAAGCTCTATCAGAAGATGCTGAAATTGGAAGATGCATGCTAACGAGACATTGCCGGCTACTCTGGATGCCTGCCCAGTGCCTGCATACCAGGGCAAAGTCTTACCCCATGTTTTGGAGAAACAAACTGCCCCTCAACATCAGCCATGGGGCAAAATTCAGAGGAATATCACAAAAGATGTGCAACTTCTGGCCACCCTCAGTGGAGGTTGCCTACCATGCACAGAAGTTGTGCAGGTGACTGGATGGATCCATCACTGTTCTATCAACAGCCAGGGAAATCTCCTAGGGACCAGCTCTGCCCCAGAGGAGAAATGCCTGCTTTCTTCTCTGGGCTTACCCTGGCAGGGGCTGATTCACTAATAGAGGCAGGCAGACCTAAAGAAGATGGAGTGTCCTACTATCAGTCAGTCAGGTACTACAGGGCCCATTAACATCAACTGGAATGCAAAATAACTCACATGACCCTAAATGGCCTCCACTGAAATCAGCCCCATCAATGACTATGACAACTGCATCTCCCCTCTCTCACCCTGCTCAGCACCGCAGAGATGCAGGGCTCTCCAGCAGCCCAACTCATCACCTTGCTCTCCTTCCACTACATCCTCCTTGTTCTCAACACAGTACCCCTTATCCTTACACCGATCTTCTGAGATGTCTGAACCTACCAAATCTCACTCAGACACAAGTAGTGTAAGAAAATCTCCTTCTCCTTGGAGGGAAGATTAGAGAAGCCAAGTAGTTTTTCCATTCAGGTTATTCAAGTCTGACTGACTCTCCAGGCACTGCAGCTGAGTAAAGATTTGATTACTTAGGGCCTGGAGAGGCCTCTGGTGTTCCAAGAGCACTTAACCTGTTTTTCCCTGCAGAGGCAGCCATACACCCAGGACTGTGTCTTCTTTATATCAATTTTTTTTTTTTTTAAGTTTCCTAACAGCTGTGTCTAAGTGTATTTTTAAGATTTACAAACAAAAATCCAATCTTTAAAACATAAATGTTACTCTGTTTTTTCCAAAACAATTGAGGGGAAGAAATGATAATTATTTACATTTCATTTTCCAAACCGGCTGCACCCAAAGAGATGCCTGATCTCCATTGAACTGCAATCTGCCTTTGAACTCTTTCTGTACAGCCCTCTGACATATTTTTCATAAATAATGCTGTTATAGTACATGCCCAGTCACAAAGGATACACAGACATACATGAAAAGTGAAGAATCTGAAAGCAAGGTGATAAGATTTTCAAGGCAGAAACACATTTTTCTACTTATCGTTGCCTAAGGATAACACTATTTGAAGCACAAAGACATGCAGCTCCTCATGTTTGATGAAAAGGTTACTAAAAAAGAAGGGAAGAAGCAATTATGACATTTCCCCCCACTCTTTCTGCTTTGACTCAGAGGAGAAACCAAACATGCCCAACGGGAAAGCAAGGCAGATGCCTTAAGATACTTTCTGAAATGCAAATTTTCAGTGAACAGCTATGTGGTGAAGCTATAGTCCAGGCTGAAGTTGATAACACAGGATCTCTAAATTTAAAAAGTCAGGTTTCTAAGAGACCTGGTAAAGAAGAGCCCTACAGAGGAATTGTCAGAGATGCTGCTGCAGTGTATGACAATTTCATTACAAACCTGACTATCTGACAAAGGCAAACATCCCTCGCCAATAAAGAAGTGTGAATAACTGATCTTTTTAGATCAGTGGTTCAGCTGGGAAGAGAAAAAACACTTTAGATAGACCTGGAGCAATTTAAAAAATAATATCTATATATTTAATCTATATTTTACATAAACACATATGTGTATATATATTCAATAAACGGCAACAATTTCTTTTGGCATGAAGCACTCACTTCAACCCCAAACTATTTTGTTTCATTTTGCAGTATTTCAAGTAACAGCAAAAGCAAAGTTGCCAGATGCACACTATCACAAAACCAGCAAGATATCATATCTGCTCACGCAGCTAGGGAAAGAAAAATCTAGAAAGGAAGGAGAAATCTGGAGAGACATTGTTTTTCTATCCAGCCCAGAACAGGGTTTCCAATCTGTTTATCAACATAGTTTTTTAAGCACTCTCTGGACCAACTTGGTTCTGTTGAAACTCGTCCACTTTGTAAACATCATTGGAAATGATTCCCTAAGTCTGCAACATTTTTTTTAAACAAAAATCAGGCATTACATAGAATCATAGAATGGTAAGGTTGGAAGGGACCTCAAGGATCATCTAGTTCTAACCCCTTGCCATAGGCAGGGACACCTCCACTAGTACAGGTCACTCAAGGCCTCGTCCAACCTGGCCTTGAACACCTCCAGGGAGGGAGCAGCCACAACCTCCCTGGGCAACCTGTTCCAGTGCCTCACCACCCTCACTGGAAAGAACTTCCTCCTAACATCCAGTCTAAATCTCCACACCTAATTACACACAATCTTGAAGTTGTTCTTCTCTCTATGAAATACTCACATACCTCTCAGATCTAGCTTATATGGTTAACTTTTTAGCTCAAAGGTTCAAGCATTCACATAGCATACAAGAACCATCCAAGGTATTTTACCATAGCTGTAGTAAACCTCAGACTTGAAAAACTGAGCTTAATACCAGTTGTATCTTCCTGGCTTGAAAACTCCCTTCACTTTAATTTACCTTGATTCAAAGCAAAATATCTATGTAGAAATCCCAACCTTTTGAAATGGCCCCTATCCTGTCACTGTACATGGAATTGCTGCAGGATAAATGAAGGAATCTCCATCTTATTCCAGAATCAGGACCACAAGCCTGTTCTGCAGGGCATTGCCATCCCAACAGCAACTTCGGCCACAGCTGGAAGTTCATCTATACCCTCCAATGAGGACTGATAACCATCAAGTTAGCCTTCTTGTCCCAGATCTCACGACTGCCTCACTATGCTGCTTCCAATTCTTTTGCAGTCACACTGTGATCTAACAGGCTTCTCAAAACCCTCCAAGGCAACAAAAATCTACTCAAAAACTTCAAAAGCCCACAGCAAAGCAGGAGATAAGGCTAACCCTGGTACATGGAACAAACCAGGGCAAACACATAAAACTGCTCTGCAAGTCCTAATTGCTCATTACCAAGATGCAAAAGACAACAAATCTGGGTGGCTGTAAGCTGCAGTCTCCTGTTACTATTCCTCCAAGCAATCACCCTCTTGCTCATGGTCAGCAATTACCACACCAGCTTCACCCCCTGTGACACCCCCGTGGGACCTCATGTACTAACCACACTTTCAGCCACTTAAAAACCACAATGGCAGCAAATTTTGTTGGCTGGCCACTTAGTGGTTTTTATACAGAGAAGGGATGTTTTGTGAAAGGAAGTCTTTCAAAAGTAGGAGAAATGAAGGGTATTTATAAAAATAACCAGAATCTTTCCCCAAGGCATTCTGACTAAGACATTCTCAATAGCCTTAAGGTTCATCAGCAGTGCCAGGGTCAGTGAAGCATTGAAAAGGCACACCCCTCTCCATAATTAAAGGGTAACTTCATTCCTGGTGACTTCAGTGGAGTGACAGTGAATTCGTGATCAACTCAGTATCCAGAGAACTGCACACACTCATAACATCCCAGAAGAATCAAGCACCAGCAAAGTGGAATGAAGGTGGAGGAACTTTAACCAAATGGTGAAAGAATGGAAAAGTTACAGACAGTTGGAAGCAAGAGTGAAAATCAGTGGTAACAGTAACTTGCCAGTAGACCTAAAAGCATTTTAGGTTGGGTGTGTGTCCTTGCACCAACTAGTCACTCTCCTAGTCTGCCTACTCTTTTGCCCACACTCAGCACGTGTTACTTTTTTTCTTCTCAACTACAAATAATTTCTGTCTTTCAAAACCCAATGTCAGCTACAGATATCTCTCAGTGGGATTTGTAGCAAAGAAGCACCTCACAAAGAACAAGATGAGCTTCTAATGAGTAAGGCAGAGATGCCATGTGTTGGCTTAACATCTTTTTGGAGACAATATACAGTAGCACTAGCATGAATCCAAGGCCACCTGCCTGGGTTAGTACTGTATCAGGAGTACTTCACTCACTTTATCAGAAGCCAGGCATAAGTTTGGGAGACCTCTCAAAAAAAAAATACTGTTGAACAGCTGTTTTCATTCTGACAGCTAGGAGTGGAGTCTTTTTGTACTCAGCTGATGAGCAATTCCTCAGAAAAAGATAACTTAATGTCTGTAGTTAAGGTTTTATTCTCTAGAAGCCCAAAGCATTGAGGATTCCTCTCCACAGTGCCCAAGAACATACCCTAACTAATAGCACTTAACATCTTGTGTGCCTGCAAAAGACCCAGCAACATCCCAACCTCTTCCAGATCTGAGATGACAAAAACAATTCCATGGGTAATGGATCCACCAAGCTCTCTAGACCTGTCCTCAAGGACTTCCTGCCTCAGAAGGGAAAAATCTGCAGTAGCAGTACTGCACTGACCAAAACCCTCTCTTTTCCCCACAAGTCCTTCTAAAAGTTCAAATTCTCATCTAGCCCTCAATCAGAGCTGTAAAAGATTTACAAATCCAATAGATAAACTCTTGGTTTACACCTAACACAAGTGGCTTCCAACCCTCATAAGCCCACTCACAAGTCTATTTGTTCCTCATCCACCCCAGCTGGGATACACTGATCTGCTAATCTTTCAAGCTTGTGGCAGCCAGGGCAACACAACTGTATTTTCACCTAACTTATCCTGCTCTTTTGGCTACCACAGCTTACACAAGCTTTCTTGCTTCCTTCCTGGTCTGTGCCCTGGGTCCTTAAGCCATCTATACAGAGTCTCATTAGCTTAGTAACTTCAGAGCAAAAGGATTTTGTTCTTGTAGGTTTTGCTGGAATCTCCTTGGTTACATGTAGACCTCCTGGACCCACAGAGGAAATCCAAGTCATGAAATGGAGCTTCAGATTAAATCAAGGTGAACAGCAGGCCAAATTAGTGATGTGTTCTTTCCATACTAAACACACTTTTGTCCATGGCATGACACATTTCAGCTTTCCAGCAGGAATAGCTGTAGTTTATGTCTAGATTCTAATCCCAGAAAGATTTCCAGTTCAGCTGCCACACATCCACACATTCCTAGCAGAGCTACAGAGCCATGTGCTAAGCTGTGCAGAAGGCACTGAAGGGTCTGGGAGTCTTTTAGGAAGCTTCAGCTTGTTCTCTAGGGTGACCACACCTGAGGTGACCTGTCAGCATCCACAGCTCAGACATCCCTGTGCCTTCAGTACGAGTTGCCCAATTACTCAGCTCATACATGTCAGTAAGTCTGTCAGCCTCACATTTTGCTTTCTGAGCCTCCATAGGATCTCTGTTCCAGAGAAATATCTGCATCCTGATGCTACATGAAAATTCCACATGTGCTCTAATGCAAACCACAGGCTCTGGAGACTCAAGGTCCCCTTGCTACTGTGGGGCTGAAAGGACCAGGAACTTTGTGCAACAGAGCAGGCAGAGTGGTCACCATCTGCTCTGCTTGCTCTCTGCCCCAGGCAGCTGCACATTGTGCCCATGCCTAGGGCCAGATCTTAGCAGGGCCCTTCCAGGTCTGGTTCTGTTCCTCCCTTCTCACACACTTGTGAAGAAGTGAAATCTCAGCTGTCGAGGGGTTGGCGAGCAGAGCAGGGTTTCTAGGTGAGAAGAACAGGCCAAATGCTCTCTTTCTATCACTCTCCAATGTGCCAGCTTCACAAACCTGCTGACAGTCCTTGAGAGCTGATGACATTTTTCAAAACACTGACAAAAATAGACAAGCACTTCCCCCCTGCCATTGAAAAAATTCATCAACTATTTCCAAAAAGCCCTTCTGCACTCACTCCTCCCTTGACCACCTTCACAGCCATCTCTTCTCTATCAAAACATTTACACAGACTCTCCCCATTCCATAGCAAAAAACCCTCTCTTCTGGGAACAGCTGACACCCAACCCATTAAGAGATGCTAACATTTTAATGGCAACTCCCATACATTGTAAATTTAGTCTTGTCCCCATATACAAGAATAACTCCTATTAACTCCCCATTAAAAGATTTGCTTGAGTGACAGTTTAATGCCATGACTTAATCTAATCTAAATTAAGCCATTAATACCTGTAACTAATACTGGAAATAAAGATTATTTCTCACTGAGCTCGAAATTAAAAGGAAAATCAAACATGTTTTTAAAAATATCATTTATAACTTATTGCTTATATCTTGGTTTGCTGTTAAAATGCTTTTGTGGTTTACCTTTTTCAATTTAGCAACAGTAATGAATAGATTTATTTCTGTACCTCAAGTATATACAATTCCTATATATAAAATTTCCTTTGGTAATATGCAATAAATTGAATAACTGCAATGCCATAAATACTTTTTATCTTTTAAAAGATATATTTGTTTCTGTGTCTCTTGAACTGATCCTTTAAAACCTACAATTGAGCCTCTATTGGATGTAAATATACCAAGATATTTATACCAGATGAGTAATCCAAATACTTTACATAAGCAGGGATTAATATGACTATTAGGAAAAAATTTGCAAGTTGCAAAGCATTTTGCCCATGATGGGAACAAACTTGCAAAATGGGAAGCATTTTGGTTGTCATTTAACTTGAACTTAGAATCATAGAATCACAGAATGGTAAGGTTGGAAGGGATCTCAAAGATCATCTAGTTCCAACCCCCTGCCATAGGCAGGTGATGTAGGTTTGGGGGTTACCCA